>VWZI01017959.1:99914-113387 GCA_013396835.1 Psilopogon haemacephalus
TTCCCCTTTTTTTTCCCTTTTTTTTTCTTTTTTTTTTTTTTTCCTTTAAGCCCTCTAAGTTGTACTGGAAGTTTGCAGAAGGTACCCATTCATCTTATAGATGTAAATCTGCTGAGGCTTGGAGTAATTCTGAGATATTTCATTTTCAGAAATAACAGTCATTTGGAACTGTGGCTATGTATCTATGTGACTTTTTCATGTGTTAGGGTGGTATTACATAGGAAGTTTATTGTAGTAACATTTTAAAGATAGGCTATATATATGGTAACAATGTGTCATGAGATACTTTTTGTTTGGTTGCTTTGCTGGGATTTTTTGGCTAAGCTTCTGGAATTCTGAACTTCTTACTGTTCCATCTGAAGTGTAATGTCATGGAATGAATTTTGCTGCTAAATTGTAGTCTTTATTTCTTTAATTATCTTTATGATGAGTAAGTCAGGTTCTGTAGTGAAGTATCTGGATCTGCATATATACTACCTGTCTCTGTACATCCTGCCTGTGAACATTGTGGAGAAGGTGCACATCTCATCCATCTTTAATGTCAGAAGGCATCCTAACAGGTGTATCAATGCTTTTCTGTAACACTTTCAGATAGGTACATGCACAGGACCTTTCTTTACATAAAAACTAACCACGTAACGCTTATAATTTCTTTTATATGACTGTACTGTTTGTTACTTGCATTGGGAAACACTTAGCTACTGAAGGGAGACCTGAGGAGCTATCACTGTATTCTACGAATATGCTGCAGGTACTCTGTTTTGTAGATACAGTCATCCGCCCACACCCAAAGGCCCACTGCAAGTCATTCCAGTAATTTACATTCATTACAAACTGTCAGAGACAGGGTGTATCTTGGACTGGCTTTGACTCTAAGTGAAAGAAATAGAGAATGAAATTGTAGGCTTCTGTGTAAAAAAAGGAAAATAATTTAATTAAAAAAAAAAAAAAACTTTAAGGACACTTGTTAGTGGGTTTCATGGATTCTTATTTTTATACATATAAATTTTAAACACCTAACACTGGAACAAAATCTCAAAATTTATAGTATTTTAATACCTGAAAGATTTTCTTTCAACAGGTTGCCCAAATTATTCCTGTACATGGTCCTCTGTGACTTTTTTCACAGCCTTTCTTTTTATTTATCTTTTAAAGAACCAGTTATGTATTTTAAAGTGGGGGGGGGGGAAGTTCATGTACCCCACAGATACAGAAGGAACATCAACAGAGTGGAGATGTGTAGCCACAGATTTCCGCTAAGTTTTTATTCAGTGAAAATGTTGCTTTGCAAATTTTTTTTTTGTGCATTATTTGTAGGAGTTACGAAGAATTTTTTTTTTTGTTTGATGTGTTGATACATAACAAGCTAGATAATTTTGGTTTCAAAAGGAATCTCTTTATTGAAAAGTACCTTGATTTTGGATACTAGACAACTTCAGAAGTAGAGTGAACTAGGCATAAAAATTTCTGCCTATGTATTATAGTGTGTAAGGCAATACCTGTACTGTTTTGTCATTTTGTTTTGGTTTATTATTATAGTTGTTGTTTTTTAACCCTTTACTGTATGATTTTAAACCACTCCAATTTTAATAAACTTTGGGCTATATGTGATTACTGGTGCAGTACCACAGTTGAAGAATAGTTTTGATCTTAGCTTCGTGTGTCATTGTGTGAGAACTTCAGCAAGCTTTCATGAATAATAGGATAGGCTAGCAGAACTTGGTCTGGTGCAGCTAACACTTAGTCTGTCAATTTTTTACTGTAATATTTGCATCTAATTTATATTTTTAGTGTAGCAGTAAAATTTTTTTAATGGGTTATATTTACAGAGAATACTAAGTTTTGTAACTTGATAAAATTCTGAACACTTTTCCATGTCTCGGTAATGAACAGTTGCTGGTGTGTAAGGATGACTTGACACACACACTTATTTACCACATACACACAACAGTAGGAAATGCAAATTCTGTACATTTAGCTATTGTTAAGTTTCCCAAGATATCTTCTAAACCTGAGGGCAATATTGTAATATTGCTCAAAGCTGAAAAATAGCAGTGACTTTCAGTGATCGTTATAAATGTCTAAAGGAAACCACTGTTACAAATAGAACCCCCCCACACACCCCGTGACTAGTGTGTTTTCAGACGCTGCAAAGAGTGTATTCACAGTAAATAGCTTATTAGTAAACTTTTCTACATTGAATCTAGTTGCAGCTGATTATTTAGCATGAACTAAAATTCACTTGAAGATTTGGCCTGAGAAAAGGATAATTACACATCGGATAGGGCTTAATCTTGTATTTTCATTTTAAATGGGTTTATGTAAGTCCAGTTTCAATATTATCTTCAGGTATGTTCAATCCCAAAATTAAGTATGTGTTTTGGGAATTTTCAGAAGAATAAAATTGTTTCTGATTTAAGAACATAAACTTCTTTTAAAAGGATGACATGGAAGATGTGTTGAATACACTAAAATAAAGACAAATTCCTTTTTCTTGTTAAGACATGGTGCTTAATAAATGCACCTCACAGTTAAGGAAGTATTAATATTTTTGGAATATGATTAAAGGGTAAAGAACAAATTTATGGGAATATTTATAGACAGGTGACCTGAACTGTACATCTGCTACTCACTTATGAGACATAGGATGTATCTTGTTGTGGTATCTACAGTGGAAAAAGTAAAAACAGTTAAAATTAATTTAAGATTTTAGCTGTGTGAATGCATCGTATCCTCCAGTAGGTACCTGATTGTAGTTGCTAACTCTGCCAAGTTATACTTTGTTCTCACCTGAGCATGGCTAATTACTGTCATGGCTATTTGTTTGTTTGTTTTCTTCTCTTCTTTTTAAGTTTTAAAATTTTATTTAAACGGTGTTATACACTTGCAATATCCCCATTATATTTTAAAGTAGATAATATTTTTAGTTTGCATTTTAATAGAGGAGGTAATGGTACAGCCTTGAGGAGCAAATAAAATGAAAGCTTCTTAAAGAAAAACACTAGAAGTTAAATACACAAGAGTCAATATAGTTATGAAATATGACAATAGTAATCCCAAATCCATAAAGTAGTTTATACTTACCTGTTTGCTTGTTTGAGCACGGATGGAAAGATTGGGGGTGGGAGGGAAGGGAGTACAACATTTCCCCNGCTGTGGGAAGAATGAAAGCAGAAACATGCTAATCTGATTTGTTTCAGGAGGCTTCTGGTAATAAAGAGGCATATCACAGGTGTTCCTAATCAAGTCAGTTTGGTTTAAAAAAAAAGTATTTTTAAAATTAGGATTTCCTGTAACATAGACAATGCGAGGGTCAAGCCAATGACCTACATCTATGTTTGGGGATCAACCATGAAACTGTGGGTGTTGGAAATATGTTATAATACATGACGTTTTTATTGCAGGTTTTGACCTTTCAATAGAGAGCTGATTTTGGAGAACGGCTTACTCCTGTGATTGAAAAACTCTCTGGAAGGTTGATGGAGCATGAGCATGGTATATTAACATTTCCCTTATTACATATGTTCTTTATTTAAAAAAAAATATATACAGTAGTATAACTTATTCAGATTATTCAAACTAGGCCAGTTCTGGTGGATTTGTTCAAGATTTTATTTGTTAAAATAATTCTTTACACTCCTTCTGTAAAATTAAGAAAACCTAAGTAAAAGTATTTGCACAAATTGTGCTCAGAAGGAAATGAAGTGGCCAAAAATATATATAAAAAGCTGAGTTTGCAACAGCCTTGATCACCAGAGTTATATAAATTCTCCATATAGTATTGTTCTCATATTTTTGTCTTGGGAATTACTCCAACTGACATAGTGCTAATCCAAAACCAAAGTATGGATGGTAGTGTGTTTATTTTTAAATAACTTTTATCTTTTGTTGGGTGGGATGTGTTAAAGAATAAAATAGTAGAGAGCTAGCTGAGTGCATTTTAGTGTACTGTGCAAAATTTGTTTTTAAAAGCATTAATAAACTAGCTACCTGAAAAGCAAAGAAGCAGGAAACAGGGAAAAAAAGGCCTTCAGAGCCTTCCACCAGTACCAGAATAGTCAGAAATTTTATTTATTTTGCCCATTTGTGAGTAAACTGATATTATGTAGTAAAACAGTGAACATTTATGAACAATTGATATGAACTATGATACACTCATATTGCAAGTCCTGCTTTGCACTACAAGTCCTAATTTGGCTGAAACTGAGAAATCCATTCAGAGTAATCATAACCTATCTGCTTCTATATGAATAATCTTAACTAATCATTTACTTAAACATTTGAAAATAAAATAGTAACTCTTCTTGGACTGAGTAAAATTGTTTAAATACTAAGTGAAGCAGTAAAAACTGCTAGACTTTATCTTCAGCAAAATAGATGACAGTACAACAGCTTTTATGAACATGTCGTGACTTTAGCAATGCCAGCTTTTAGCTAGAATCCATTTTTTTGTCCTTAATCAGATCTGTCTGCCTTCAAAAGCCTTTTTTTTTTCCCTAGGAAGTAACTGTACCATAAAGTAAGAAAAGTTTGAAAAAAACCCCCAAATTTTAGATTATCCCAGTAACTGTTCATTTATACCAAGCAAATCCAGCCAAGGTGTAAACTTAATTTTTCCTCATTATTTTAGCTAATAGGTAGTGTAACTGAAAAGTTGCTGAATTTTACCAATAATATACCTCCTGTTAGAGAAGTATTAGAGTCATTCATGTTCTGAATATATTTTTCACATAACTACCCTAAAATCAGAGTTTTAAGACCTACAAAAATTATCAGTGGAGGAGCAAAACTTTGAATACAGAAAGTGTAGGAAGTGAAACATAATTATGTAAGTTTTGCAGTTTGATTACAGAGTAGGTAATTCTTTTATATTTTCTTTCTTTCTGATTAGAAGTATTTTCAGTAATGCTATTGTAGTGTTTGGGTAACATGCTAATGTGCTCCTAAATAAATAAAATTTTCACAGTTTGTCTAGAAACTGCTCTGAGTGTACTACTGCCATTCTGGGGGGTTTTGCGTTGTTTGGGGGGGTTTTGTGTGGGTTTGTTTTTTTTTTTCCCTTCCAGTTTTCTTAGGAATATAAGGATTTCACAAAACACTTAATTTGAATTAGATTTGGTGAGGGTTTTTTTGTTTGTTTGCTTCTGTACAAAAGCAATTACATTCCTGTTAATGAAAATCAGGATTATATTGCAAGGCAAAAGGTATCTAAGGCTCCCTTGTGACATATTTAAAAGGTGAAGGTTTGATGGAGTGGTTCTTGGTCTGACACAAGTTCAGAGTATTTCTCATAGATTCTTATTTAGAAAAAAAAAAGAATTCTGGTTAACAACTGTAAATCAAAGGGACCTTAAATTTAGGGCCTAATCTTGCAAACTTTTAAATACACAAGTAGTATTAATGACTTGCTACCATGAGTAAGGGTTTGCAGAACCATGTTCTCATGAGATGCAAACTTTATTTCCTTTAATAAATAAAAGATATTAAAGTATTTGGAACTCTGAGACAAGTTTAAATTATTTTTATAAAATCCAAAGAGGAGAGTTTCAGAGCAATGCAGTAATTGAGTAATTTGTAAGCTCAAAGATCTTTCAAGAGTTTTGCAGTGGTCACTGATCATTAGAATACACTTATGTTTATTGGCTCTAGAACACTTTTTTTGTGCTAAAATCAGGCCCACATTAGTGTTTTGGGTTTTTTTTCCCTAGATCTGTCATGTATTTGGTAGTCAGCATGGATCATTAAAAAGCCAAAGAGTAGGTAAAACTTTGAAAAGAGATGTGGGATGTGTTTTGTTTTATTTTCTCACTTTTAGTCTCTGCTATTGTAATTATTTGGCAGAACTACCATTTATATTGTTGGAAGTTGAGCTTGAAACAAGGACTTCAGTGCTGGCCCCTTAAAAATTGTTGGTGTGGCTATTGCAAATTGTATGCTTGACTTTGTAAACTGTTTTGCAATATCTAATTGCAATGAAGCTGAAAAGGTAAAAATGTACAGACTTCTTTGCTGAAATTCTTCTGATGTGTAATGTCTCATGGCCACTTGTGCTGTAGAAACACACTGGAGACTATAGACCTTGTTGACTGAATCATAATTTGAAAGCTGACAATGCATGTGTATTGCTCATCTAAAAGAACTGTTGCAAATTATTTTTTCAACTCATCTATGCTTTTTTAAAGGATTTGTCTTGCTTTTCAAAGGCAACTTAAATATTTTTCCTGGAAGAGATATGTAGCTATAAATGCAACCCATGGCTAGTTATTACAACACATGTAAAATCAGCCATTGTTTGAAACTCTATGATATCTTAGGCATGGCTAGTTTAAGTTTTCAAATCTGAAACAACTAAATTTTCTGGGTTTTATTGGTTAAAACTAGGTCCAGCACTAACATTATTTTTAAATTGAGATTTAAGTAGACATTATTTTCTATTATTAAATTAGGCATTTAATGAAACATTATATATGAAGGACTTTAGACTGATATATTACATGTCATTTTTCCTTGTGTGTTGATAAAGTGGCCTTGCAACAGGAAAAGAAAAGTTATATACTAATTCTTTAGGAAAAGTAGTTAAAACAAGCTGATTGTGATGTTTAATATTCTTCTCACCGAAATTCAGATACAGGAAGGTAAGATGCTGCTTTTTATATTTTATATATTAGAAATGTATGCAAGCCCACACATTTAAGCTGTTGATGGAGAAATGTAATCAGAGTTCTTGTATGGCCAGCTACTGTACTGATGACTTATAAGTACATCGTTTTTTTTTTTTTGTTTTTTTTTTTTAGACTGATGCTTGCACACTAACCTGAAGAAGGGCAGGTATGAAGATGCAGCTGCTGATTTTTGAGTAGTGTGAATAAACAACTCTTTCTAATTTTGTTAATTTTAAATTTCTTTTAAATTCACAGGTATTCACAGTAGTTTTTTGGGGTTTTTTTGGGGCAAGGTTGGCTTTTTTCAGAGAACTTTTTTCTGTTATACTATTCTATTTTTTTCCATCAGTATTTTGAGAAAATTAGTGCTTTTTTTTGCAAATTATAATACTAAAATAATCTGATCAAAGCGGGAATTCAGCAATATCTGTTTTTAAATTTGTACACTACTTGAAAATTTTACTAACGTGCAAATACCTCTAAAATATTTACACGTTTTCATTAACCCACGAAATTTTAAGAGCTTACTTTTCACTCTCTGAGTGTGTCCTCTGGATATTTTTATTTTGTGGGTTTTATTGTTGTTGTTTTAAGCCTTCAGGCCAAAGATTTTAATTATTTATTCACCCACTTCTTACTTGCTATGAAGGGAGGGTTTTTTAAAATTATTTTAATTTTAAAAAAATTTCCTCTTCACACAGAAGGAAATAGATCTAAATATTAATATGGAAGTTTACTTTAACTGATAGTTTCCTACTTCAAAATATATTGAGCACAATATAAGTAACTTTCAGATTTATACAGGACTTCCAATTGATCTGATAAAATATTTGCTTTAGAATTTCTGTATTATTTTGGAGTGAGACTTTCATTTGGTATAATTGATATAGTGTGGTCTGAAGTGTTGTCACTTGAGCAATTCTGAAAACACTTTGCTTCCTCCTGTTGTAAGTTAGTCCGTATCGTAGTCAATATCAAGAATTAGAAAAGAAGGGTGCTCCATCTGTTGTGAAATGTAGTGGCTCACTCATATCAAAAGTATTGCTGAACAAAGTTGGCTATTGATACTGTCACATTCGTGTCAGTACCTCACACAGACCAGAAAACTCCTTATTAAAAAAAAAAAAGGTTATGTACTAGTTACCCTATTCCCATGTTTCCCTAAAACCAGAAGATGTTTTCCAGGTTCTCAAGAGAAGGGAAAATAATGCTTTTAATGCCAAGTACAGAAATCGTTTGTGTATTTTTGTTCCTCTGTTTCATCACCTTAGTCTAGCAATATATTTCAGTTCTCAGGCAAAGTGAGTATTAGAGGCTGTTTCTTATATTACTAGAGTGTTTTATAAAACCAAGAGTCACATGTAGATCTTTAATGCTATCTATATCAATTCCATAAACCTGTATGATGTGCAAGTATTACTTCATATTGTAAGTCCTAAATTCATTACTTTTCTGATCAACTCAGGAGTAGATGAAATAGTGTTTGAAATAAAGTCACAGGAAAATGGGTGCACTTTCCTTTCTGCAGTTACCAAGTCTAAAATCTGGATTTTCGTTTGTATGGTGCCTGTTTTGCATCCAGGTTTAGAGTGTAACTAGAAGATTCTTGAATTAGCAGTGAGAAAAGAATTCCTTTCAGTGTATTAGTGCTGCTAGACTGTGTTCTGCTTTTACACCAGCAACTCTTCCATTTTCGTTAAGGTTTTGATCCCAGCTATGTTACTGTAACTATAGTGAATTTGGCTTTGAATACTGAATGCTTTTTTTCACAAATTCATATTTTTGTGAAACTGTGTAAGAAACTAACAAAAAATACAAGAATGCTCATAAGTTATCTCCTAAATTTATTGTCCTTGTTTGGTTAGGGTTTTCTTTTAAGCTGTTTAGATATACAGATTTCTTCTTGCTTTTTTTGGTGTGTAATACTTAATTTGTCAACCTCACAGTCTTCCGACCTGGAAATGATAATTCAAAATGCTGCTCAATTTTTGTTTGTTTGTTTTATCTTTAGATTAATATAACTCGTGTTGCTGACCCAGTTTCCATTATGTAAAAACCTGAACAGAATTTGTCATTAAGGTAGGAATTCATGAAGGCTGACACTAGAGGGCAATTCAAAGCAGCAGCTTACCCCAGGACAGTAAACTGGTGCTTGTGGGCCTGCGTTGAAAAAGAGGGAGCCTATGGAGACTTTTTTAGTGTCTCCTGTAGGCACAAGCTGGTCTTTATGATTACCTTCCTAAAATCATTTATTTAACTTGCTTTTCTTATTCCTGAGGAGGAAGTTAAATCCATTCGCTTGCTTTGCTGTATTTCAAGTTAAACATGTTCCACAGTATCCTACTTCACTCACTATTGCTACTGTCAAAAAGGCATAGCTTAGTGGTGGTTTTTTTTCTTGCTTGCACTCATGCTATATCAATCCCGTTGTCTGAAAGATAGTGAGCTTTGGGTGTTAAAGTAACATTACTCTGTAATTTATATGCCTCTTAAGTATCAAGGAAAATGGAATATATGGTGAGCAAAATCTAGTCGTATGAATTTCTTATAAAATATTACAAAGTTATATTTTTTTTATTAATGTGCGTAATTTTTTTTTTAAAAGAACCAACCCCAAAACCAAACCACACCACAAACAGGATAAGGCATCAAGCAGGTACTTCTAGCCCATAATATTATATAAAATACAATATATCACATGTTTCAAAAAAAAAAAGTGTATGTGTGTATATATATATATATATAGTTGAAGATGAGCAGTCAAGTTCTGTATTTAATATTTGATTGAGAAGAGGTGTCCTATGTATATAGTGCACAATTTAAGCAATTTATATAACAGTACATTACGTAATGAATTACAGTTTTCACAACTGCAGTCTTCATTATAGATTTACAGAACATCCTGAATGCTAGTAAATAACCTGTAATGCAAATGGTGGTGTCATGGTTCTTGAAAAGCACTCAAGAATTCTTATTTTAGCAATGCAAATTCTCTCATTATATTGAAATATATGCACGCAGCCATGAAAATGGTTGTGCCACAATACAAATGTCTACACAAGGGCATTTTGTAAATGTTTCTGTTTATATCTATCTAATGTTATGTATAATTTATGTCTGTATGATATATATATGTGTATATATATCTTTTACGTGCACTTATGTTAAAAGGCTAATATGAGGTTAAAATGACATGATCATTCCAACCTTCTGTACCAGTATTTAGAATAATATTATCTTTGCACTCTTGCACAACTTACTATAAATATCTAAAACTTACTATTGTTTTAACTGCTCTCAAATATTTTTTAAAAACTTTAAAAAAAAATTTAAGTACTTGGGCCACTCTGGCAGTGCCACAAATCTATATAAATACTATAGCTCATTGTTACAGTAAACATTTAAATGTGTATTCTGCAGGTGTGATTAGCAATTTCACTGCAATTCAAAAATATGTAGTCTGCTGGCAATGATGTGCCCAACCTTAATCAATGCTAGAGTTTTTGGAAGAGGGATTGTCACCACACATTGTATAGTCCAGCAGTGACTGACCTTGATGAATCCGTGAAAGAAGAAAATAGTTTTCAAACTGCCTAATTTCCAAAATGCAGAAAAGAAAAATAAGAAGGGGGGGGGGGGAGGNAAAAAAAATCAGTGGAATTTAACCCACTGAAGTTGTTAGATTTTCTGGGTGCTAGGGGAGGCCTTTGGTTGTATTGGAGGGGAGGAGCCAGTGTTGAAGAATTAGTTGATAATTATGTATAGGGGTATAGAGGTCTTAATCAACTCTCGTGATTTTGAGAATGTGAATGTTTACACCAAATCTGGTTGTACACTCAAGTGCTTAAACCAAACATTACAAGAAGCTAAATCTTTAGTCTTTTGCAGGTAAGACACTACCAGTTTAAGCATTGTCAGGGCTCTTGTCCCTCTTTTTTCCTTTTTATCAGCTTGATTTACTTTTTTTTTCCCTAAATCAAAGAGCTAACTTCTGTTACTAAGTTAACGCTAAGGTTGTTTTTTGGTTTTTTTTTAAACAAAGCAAGGAAAGTAAGTACCAGCAGTGTGGAGCTCAATATTGCAGTTTTAGTCTGTTCTGTCTTTAAGCAGGTGGTTTCATGTGGCAGGCTGGAAGAGAGACTCTTTTTCTTCCCAGCTTTTGACAAAAAGATGACGCATATGACTCAGAATTAGAAGGGGAAATCTGCCAGTTTGCATCAGTTCCTTAACTTGTGGGCTGCTATTCACCACAAGGAAAATCAGTATACTTGCACCAGTGCTTCTTGAGAGATGAGGAGTAATAATTTCTTTCAGAAAGTGTAGGATGGTTGGAGTAGGCCTTCCATATATTACTCTAGGCTTTTCCTATAATAATATGGTTTTCAATTGTATTAGATTTTGGGGAAGAAAAAAGAATGTTCTTAAATGCTTAAATGTTCTTAAAATAAGGATCAGACATATTATAGCTTAATGCAAATAAAAACAAAGGAATCTGCTTCCTTTTGAAAATAAAACACTTCTATTTTGCTGGGCCTGAAACTCAAAAATCATTTAGATCTCCACAGTCAAAAGGTAAGTTTTTAATATATTTTTTAAATATAATTCCTCATGTCTGACTCTCCAGTTCCCATCTTTAAGTGTTAGCAGGACTTTTTAAAAAAGAGTAATCTTGAGGGCAGAAGCCATCTGTTTTTGAAGGGGAAAATAATTGAGTAAGGAAAAATACAATTTTCAGAATTTCATGCTTCAGACAAGCTAAAAAAGATGATGCACAACTTAGTGATAATTCGATTTTATTTCATTTAGGTTTGGGTTATGATGGAGAGAGACTTCTTTCAGTATTGGTATTTGCTCAAAGAACGTACTGTCAAAGACCCTTTTATAAATAAAAAAAGCAAAGTCAAAGTCAAATGCTAATTGTTCAGAGATTAATGTCTTGGTTTGTGGATATTTACTAAACAGTTTGATAGGGCTAAGAGAACAATTTTAATTTCTTTTTTATTCACTACTAGTCTGCTTTAGGTATTGGATTATGAATCTTTTCTTAATATATTAACTTGTAGTTAATTCATCATGGTTTTACTTTAAGCTTGTTAGTGAAATATTGAAAATCCAGCTTAATATAAAGCCATAAGAGACAACCAGCATCCTTTTTTTTTTTTTTTTTTTTTTTTTTTCGTTGGTGCTCTTTGTGCCAAGAAGTTGATAGAAACATCTTGGTTTGGTATNAAAACACATCCTAAGTGAAGCTCATTTTCTAGCTGGAAATACTTCATTGCTTAGCAGTCTGTCAGCATCAAAAAGCATCATCTTATTTTGCATTAGTTCAGTTCTGTGAGTAGTGGGTCTCACTAAACGGGAGGTAGGGAATCGACTCAAACATTTTTGAAAGGAAACATGTGCATCTGTGTGTTAGATGGTATCTCTTCTATGAATGTTTCAGAGTGGTGGGGGGAAGATTACAACAGCCTTCTGAGTTGCTGCTCCTACGTATTTTCTCAGCTACTATTGAATAAACAATAATCTAAGAAGATAACATGGTTAGGAATCTGCATCCCAAAGTTGTTAAGGACACTTGAAATTTCTTTTGAAGTGACTAGTTAAATAATGAAGTTGTAGAAAGACAGCTAAGGATTGGAAAAGTTTTATAGCAGTTACTCGGAGGAGTTCCTCTGCTGTTAACTAGTGAATTCCCTTAACAGTTGAGATAATGTCTTATAACAGTTTGGTCTCACCTTTCCTAAGTCATACAGTTTTCTGGCATTTTATAGGAGCCATGTAGGGATGATGAAAAAAAAAAAAAAGAAGAAGACAAATTTACTGTCTGAGCCAGAAGGCAGACTTACAAAAAGAAACTTCTTTCAGGACACGAAAAGCTCTTTGTTCTGTGGCCTTGGTCTTTTTGTGCTTTGACCCTTATTTTATAGCATTGTCACTCTGCCCCTAAATCTTCAGAAGCAGACATGCAGCAAATTTAGCCCTTTACAAGGGGGTTGCATTCTGAGCTATGGGCCTGGTTTTTGTCTTTAGGCATTATAGTTCTGTACAAAATGAAAATTTAAGATTTGTGGCTTTGTTAGTGCAAGTAGTATTATTTACATATCAGGGCAATTAAAAAAAAAAACAAACATATAGCTATATTACTGTCCTATGGTTTATTATTTACCAATTTCAGATACAGTAGAAATTTTAGGAAGGCAATCTAGTTAATACTGGCTAATGTATTTTCCACTTTCCCAGCAGTACTTTGGAAACTGATCCTTTTGCACAGACCACCGAGGTTCCTGCAAAATGCTATTTGAGTATTAACTATTCTGTTGAGGACAAGAAATGCTTTGCTGTACATTATAGAGCTACAAGATTTTAAGCAGCAATATCTGCATGGCTTTCTTTCATAAAAGGCCAAAAAATTTTACACTCGGCCTGTGACTGCTTCCTGAGCTAAATGAGCAAGTCTTATTAGAATTTAATAAGGCTAATTTATTAAATTTTTATTTGATTATTTTTTAAAGCTAGGAATTAATGAAAATGACAGAAAATGAGCAGTTAGCCGACATGTTCTTTTAAATGAATTAGATATAAAAAAATAAAACATGTTTCCCTATCTTAGTAATAACTTTTCATTATATAACTGGTTTGTATTGTATGTGTATTGTTATTTGGAGAGGAATTGTTCCATTTTCTCTTTTACCAGCAATTATTTGATATGCTTCAGATTTCATAAACTTGAACTATAATCACAGGATAGTCTTTTATGAAGGTAATAGTGTCATAATGTAAGGGTAGGTTTATTGGGAAGCTTGATTTTTTT
>VWZI01017959.1:113400-137327 GCA_013396835.1 Psilopogon haemacephalus
GGGTTTTTTTGGAAGTTTTTTTTTTTTTTTTTTTTTTTTTTAATCTGAAAAGGTATGATTTTAATTTTTTTAATACTAACAGAGAAACTCAATTTGTATTTTAAGACAGACCATGGCTTTTTTTTTTTGTAGGCCAATTAGGCTATTAATATTTTTGTGATAATACTAGAAAGAAAGAAACATTTTAATGACCAGTGTAATGAAATATAAAACTTACTGTGTAAGACTTAGAAAATAGCTTCTTCGTTTTTCTTAATTTTGTATGTGTCCTTTCAGGCAGAATGAATGCTGGTACGGATTGAAAGTGTTCATGCAGTTTTCTTCCTGTGTGCATGCCAAAGGTGCAGGGAAGACAGATTTTTATTTATTTATTTTTTAGAAATTGTGTGCAAGCTATGCTAGTGCAATCAAGGGATCTGGAAGGCTTCTCTGAAGCTTTTACAAACTCTGTTAGAACCCACTTTACAAGTTCTCTGTGAAATATGTGATATAGCAGTCTAGTTAGTACATCAGCATCTGACAAAACACTCCTTAGAAGCTTAAAAAAGGGGTGGGAGGAGTTAGTCGTATTCAGTTTTATTTTTAAACTAGAGCTGATACTGAAATATACTGATAATATATTAAAGCATACATTTATAATTTTTTTGCGCTACCTCAGCTTCCTGTAGTTCTGCTTTTTTAGTCACCATGATATAGAAACTGCCATTCTCTACTTGTTCAAGGCAGAACTGACTACCTTTAGTTTATTGCTTTCTACATAAATCCACTGAATTTTGGTTGCTATTAGTTGCTGCAATAGTAGCATTAATACTAAGTAACTGTCTTGCCTTTGGTCTGTTTTCATGACTGCAGTGGGAAGCAGAGGGAAAAAAAAAAAAGAGGAAAAAGAAAACAACCAGTGCACCTCAGACAAACGAATATCTGAGTCAAGCCACTTTAAGCAGTGGTTGGAGTGCTGAGATGAAGCAAAAACCTTGTAAAAGCATATTTGGTGCTGATAGACTATAACTGCCCTTCCAAATTTCCAGGTATTTTTCTACTTCTGTATTTCAGAATGGTTTTACATCCTGGTTTTTATTTTTAGCTAGCCTTGGGGGTTTTTTATTTATCTTTTGCAGTATTTCTTAAGCTAGTGTAAATATGTTTGTTCATGATCCTTGGAGAGATGACTGAACACATGATATAGACTCTCCAAATTTAGTAACAGTAGATTTCGGTAAACAGCAGTTATTAACTTTCATTATTAATATTTTACATTGCAAACAACTTCTGTAGTTCCTCCAATCTCTTGCCATGGTTACATGGGGGAAATTGTTGATGTGGTCAGGAAATAGTTAACAGACAGTATTTTTTTTTTTCTTTTTTTAATATTGGTCAAAGTTTCTATTCCCAACCTTACTCATAATATACAACCAAATTCAGTCATCTCTGTGTTAAAAAATTATCAAAAGCATTAATTGTGGCTTTTTAACACAAATTGCTAACAGTCTTAGAAATATTCAGCTGCCTGGTAGAATGTATGGGAAGATCTGTTATATATGGAGAGTGTATATAAGCTCGATCTTGAATTACTGCTTTTTGCTTTTTTTTTTTTTTTTTTGNNNNTTTTTTTTTTTTTTAGTTGAAGTGGGGCTAATTTTTTGCTCAACTGCAGTCATTTAGTTTAAAAAAAATAAAATCAGCCCACAGTCACTTAACACTAGCACAGATCTGCTGTGTTAGAAACAGACTGGGTTTTAGGACTACAGGCTTAACATGACTTCATAATCTTACTTTAATTGCCTTTCTGAAGTAACAGTATGTAGTTTATTCTCTTAATAAATTTGCCTCTGTGACCACAAATTGGCCTCAGTTAAGTTGAGTGAACTAAGTGAAGTCTCCTGAACCAAATAACAATGGAATAGTAGCCCAAAATACACTGATACCTCTAAAGAAATACTAGGAGGTATTTAATTTGATTCTCTTCTCCTTTTTAAATACACTTGTATCAATTCAAAGGTTGCTGACACTAAGAATTAAAGCAAAAGAGGGTTCTTTGGCAAAAGCAATCAGAAAGTAAGAAGTAAGAGAATATACTTCTAAATATGTTTTAAGAATGAGCAAGAGTTATAAATTCCACCATGTTTGAGTGAGCCTATGACAAAATTAAAGTGAAACTACTATTGTTTAAACTGGTGGGGGCCAGTGGGTGGGGAAGTAAACAGTACATTAAGATACAGCCATATAGACTTTTAGATCTCACAAATTTTGTGTTTGAGAATAGAAATTTTTAGATTTCCTAATAAATAGTAAAGTGAGGTTATCTCTAATTCTGTCTTTTGCTCAGATGAATTTAGTTTGAATAAAATTACATATTTGAAGCAAGACTTGAACTGTCAGTGTGTATATTCCTATTGAATGGTTTGTTAGTGGCACTGTATTATGGACTCTGAAAGGAAGGCTTTGTAAATTCACCAGCAGTTGTCAAAAAAGCTATCGCTGGAAAATGTCCTGTCTACTATATAGGTAAGTTAATCTCTTCACCGGATGCACAGAACAGGACACACTTGCCAAAACTGCCCCACTTCATACTGTGCTATCTGAGTGCACACCTTGTCTCAATTCTAGTTTGAAATTAAGAAATTGCACTTGGAAAACTGAGATACAGAGATTTATTTTCTACTGTCTGTAGTGTAGCACTGGTGGCCAAATAATGCAAATGGTTTAGACTATGGAACACTTAGAGTCAGGGTCTTTCACCTTCACATTTCTAATCTTAAACTGAAATAAGGTTGGTAAAAGCTCACAATGAGCAGCAAAGCCTTGGTTTCATAGTAATGTAAAGAGTGGAATATGGTAGTGTGCAAGTGGTGTATAACACTATCAATGAAGGTGTTTTGGTCAAAAAATAGCAAGTAAGTGCTTTTGTGTTATGAGCAAGAGATATGTTTAATCTTATGTCATTCTTGAGTATCTGAAGCAACATACGGTATTTAATGGAAGAGTTTTGGTGTGCACTGAACTGTCAAATTGCCGCTAGTGCTACTTTTTTGAATACAATAAGTTACATAGAATTTAAGAACCTTATTAGTAGTTACAGTAGCATTTAAGGAGTTAATTAGTAGTTACAGTATCCAGAAATGTCCTTGTAGCTAAGTTTTCATGAGCTCAGAAACAGATTGAATTTGGCTTGGTGTTGTCATAAACTCTTAACCAGAAACCACTAAAAACTGAACATGGTATTTTATATCAAACTGGGTCTTTGGTAAGTCAACTAAAAAACTACAGAGATCAAGGAAAGGGACCTTTCTTGACTGAGAGCACCCTAGTCACACTTTTTTTTTTCATTCCAGTATGTTTTTAACAGTTTAATTATCTGGTGGTACTTTGGTTTGTCCGGGTTTTTTTTTTCTAACAGCACTTTTGTGTATGTGTAGAGCACCTGCTTCTGTGGAATTTGTTCCACATCCTCAGAATCCTTCTATCTTCATTAGCAGAACTCTCCTTTTCACGAACTTGGGAGGGCCTAATGGATCTGGCTGCATACATGATTCCCAGCTCTTATTGAGGTCTCCTTTCTCCGTCTTTCGCCTGCAGACCCTCATCTTAAGAGACAAAAATAGAGGTAGAAGTGACAGCATGGCTATATCAGCTTTATGACCTGAAAGGTACAAACTTTTGTGCAGACACTCCTGGGTTTCAGTGACTTTCTGGCTTAGATATCACTGCACTTTTTATCTTAGTCTTTCTCCTTTCATCCTTTCTTTGTTCTTCAACACCTTCTGTCATATACAGTGTCTTAAATTTTATGCGAAACCTTACTTGTTCTTATTTCAGATTAAAATATATTTTTCATAGCAGCAAGGAAAGTATACAGTCGTGGTGTATGTTTGTGGGTGTTTTTGGTTGTAAAAGTAAACAAAAATAATGTAAAAAATATGTACACCTGAAATAACCTCCCCTACACAAAAGCCTGTACCACGTGAGATTTTTTTGTTCGTGTTTTCGGTGGGTAGGGGGAACTACCTGCAAGTTCTCTTACTAGTGTACTTAGTAGTAGTACTAGTGTACTTATTTTCTACTTACTGTAGAAAATAGCATAACAGTTCTGCCAAGTCTTCATTTCGTGGTGTATGTATTTTAATTTTAGAGGGATTTACTTATGCAACAGGAAAAAAACATACTTAAGCTAGAAGCTAAAAACAACTAGACAATTGAAACAACAGCAATCTAGTTAAACATCTAATTTACAAATTAAGACTTTGGTCTGAATGTACAAATAAGAAATGTACTTCTAAAGGTATTAAATGTTGCAAATGGGTTATTTAAATAATTTCCTTTTAATATTTTAAGGTACATATACAAGTAAGAAGCAGTATTTACTGTTGCTGGAGAATTAATTTCCCAGACAATCTTTTACTGTTGGCTAACGTTTTTTGCTTGCATCTAATTTTTTTTTTCTCCTTTTGTCTTTGCCTTCCACATTATGTATATATGCTGGAGATTTTTCTTTGCCTCCTCCTCTCTTGGGTTATGCATAGCACAATTTCTTCACAGGAGGAGACAGATTGTCAAAGCATCCCTTTACAGTGAAGTTTACTTTGATTTTTGCATTCAGGTTTTATGTCACCAAGGCACTGGTAAAGTTGTGCCAATTTAATCTAGTTTGCCCATTCTAGCTACCTGAATTAGAAAACAAACACAGGTAGAAAAGGGGGTGGGAGGTGGGAAGTGTAAATATAGTTGTGTGTGTATAAAATATAACAGAAATAGCTCTTTTGTGCAGTTCCTAAAGTAGCATTTGTACCTAGATAGCTATATAAAAAACTTGCTGTAGCTACCTATAAACTTCACAGTAGCAACTTTGACTTTGTTATATTTGTAGCAACAGAGCCTTCTAGCAGAGATTGTCCTGCTGTATTATTATAGGAGTGAAATAGGAAGAAAAAAAAACAAAACTGAAAATTCACCAAACTTTCCCCACTTGTGGCCTGCCAGACTGTTTTTTCTGCGTATGGATAGCCCTGTTAATTTACAGATGTTGTTTTACCATGAACTGACTAGAAGACTCACTACAGAGAAACTGGAATACTTGAGTCCATGCTGTGTAAGTAGCTTTTGTCTTAATAATTTGGTGTAAGATCATTAAAGAAAGCATAATATGTGTTATCTAGGGAACCAGTGAAAATACTGTATGCACTTAAAATGCTGGCATATTTCAGTATAAGAAAAGGGTATCTGACAGGGTTGTGAACTGTGAGTCTCTTGTCTGCCTCTTCAAGTAGACTAGCATGGCCATTCTAGGCTGAGGGCAGATAAATTCTTTCTCCTAATAACAAATGGGTTAACACGCTTGCCAACAGTTTTTGTGGTAAAAGACACTTGTAAAGCTGTTTGCTCAAAAATTATGGCAAGGATAACATGCAGAGGTAACAAATGGCTTGAGGACTGATGTGGTACTTTATGGGAGCTTATTTCAAAATTAACTGTTGTTCTTTCAGATATATAAGTTGTGGTTTTCACATCATTTCAAGATAACCAAAAGTTACATTAGAAAGTAGCCCAGGCTTTTTTGTTTCATTTTGGAGTAAACATCTACATAATTTTTACTTTCCCTAATCAGACGCAAATATCCAGTTCCTGGTCCATGTCCCATTAAGCTATTATGCACAGTTGACCATACCATCTAGAACCCCACTGCAAATAAACAACCAGCTTAGCAATGGACACATTTTGTAAACGTTTTGTAGCTTATTAATACAGCTGATGTCAGTACACGAAAACTAATGTTCAGCAAGATAATTCTCCATTCAGCTTTCTGCATCTTTCTGTTTCCTTGAAGTATGGTAGACACCTTGGCATAACGTAGCAGCACATAATGGTTTGTGGGTTTTGAAAAGGTGCAGGCCATATTGTGCTGCCTCAAAAATACAAGGATTTCATCATCCCGAAGAGAAATACCACTTATTTATTAGTCAATCTTATGGTGCTGATGTCTGTCATACCTTAGCAGCACGTAAATATTGGTGTTAAGACTGTAAATATCTCCAGTATTAACTGTGCTGCTGAAGTAAGGCTAGCCACTTCTGCATGTGAATCATGAAAAAGGACCTTTCATGTATTTCCTGATGCCTCTTTGTTGTTAGAATTTGTCTCCATTGTTTCTTGGCTTTTGTTTGTATTTTCATCCATTCAAAAACCATATTTAGGACTTTGCAGTATCAGATGGTAAATATAAAATAGATATGTGTAACTTTGAATGCTTTGGTTTGCATGAAAGCTGGATTTCTTAAAGGAGCCATTTCAAGCCACATCTGTCTAACAATGCTTTGGTAAGTGTGTTTATATACATTTATTAAATTACTAGAATTATGTTACTTTAAATCAACTTCTTTAAACTGTTGAAGTTTTGTATTTTTGCAGTGTTTTTTTAATGAGTGGAACTGGGAAGTGTTTTGCCACATTTTTAGCAACAAATTTTTAATAACACTTACTCAGCACTTAATTTCTTAAATCACTGCGTCTATAGACAGGTAACAATTTTCTGGTTAGAAATTTAATCTATGTATTTTACTATGATTCTATTTTTTAAAATCTCATCTTCCACTAAGATGTTTCTCTTGCAGGGGAATCTTTCATTGAGATGATTGAAATAGCTGCAGTGAGAATGGAAATTGCTTGGGCTCCTTTCCTTTTAAAAGCTTCATGCAAGAACTGTGGTGAGTCAAATGTAGACTAATGGTTATGTAAATGTCACTAATTTTAGATACAGTCAAGATCTGAAAGTGAGTTTCCTTTTAAGATTTTATTTTCTTCGCTATCATGACTCAGTATCACTTGTTAATCTCACTTTATTAGCCCTGTTATATTTTCCCATTAAAATACACATGCCTTCTTTAAATAAGTGCTTGCAGATTCAAATTAATGCATCATATAGATGTTTTAAAAGGAGCGAAAAAGCTTATCTGCACTAGGAATTTGTTTTGACTTAAGGTTTTGCAGGCCTGCTACTTGTGCAGTTGCACAGTTAAAAACATGACATAGATGACTATGAATCTAGGTTATTATAATTTGTAATTCTGCATGATTTGACTGTATAGAATTTTAGCCTGGTGTATGTGCTGGTAAAAATTACTTTTCTTGTCTGCCTCTGCTATGGATTTGAGCTGGTGAGATCACCAATGGCTAAAATGCCCAATTTGCTTCCAACCTGAGAAGCTGTCAATAGCAAAACTATTGCAGCATTACATAGCATAAAGCTTTTCATTAAATAAACACTTCTGTGTATATGTATACCTACCAGGTCTTGTAAGTTATGAAGTTGACTGCTCAGAAAAAATTATCTGGCTCAAAGCTAGTTAGCTTTCTTTCTGAGGCTTCTTTAAGTAGCACCATGGTACATTTGCTTATCTCTAACGGCTTAATACTGAGGATCTGAATATATATTTAGAATCATAGAATCAGTCAAGGTTGGAAGAGACCACAAGGATCATCTAGTTCCAATGCCCCTGCCATGGGCAGGGACACCCTACCCTAGATTAGGCTGGACAGAGCCTCATCCAGCCTGGCCTTAAACACCTCCAGGGAAGTGGCCCCAACCACCCCCCCGGGCAACCCGTTCCAGGGCCTCACCACTCTCATGCTGAAGAAATTCCTTCTCATATCCAACCTGAATCTCCCCACCTCCAGCTTTGCCCCGTTCCCCCTAGTCCTGTCACTCCCTGATAGCCTAAAAAATCCCTCCCCAGCTTTTTTTAGGCCTCCTTCAGATACTGGAAGGCCACAATAAGGTCACCTGCGAGCCTCCTCTTTCCCCAAACTGAACAGCCCCAACTCCTTCAGTCTGACCTCATAGCAGAGGTGCTCCAGCCCTCTGATCATCCTCATGGCACTTCACTGGACACGCTCCAGCATGTCCACATCCCTCTTGTAATAGGGCTCCAAAACTGGATGCAGTACTCCAGGTGGGGTCTCACCAGGGTGGAGTAGAGGGGGAGAATCACCTCCCTTGACCTGCTGACCACACTTCTCCTGATGCAGCCCAGGATCTGATTGGCTTTCTGGGCTGCAAGTGCACACTGCTGGCTCATGTTGAGCTGCTTGTGCACCAGCACCCCCAAGTCCCTCTCCTCAGGGCTGCTCTCCAGCCAGTCCCTGCCCAGCCTGTATTCGTGCTTGGGATTGCCTCGACCCAGATGCAGGACCTTGCACTTGGTCTTGTTGAACCTCATGAGGTTGGCTTGTGCCCACCCCTCCAGCCTGTCCAGGTCCCCTTGGATGGCATCCTTGCCCTCCAGCATGTCTGCTGCACCACATAGCTTGGTGTCATCAGCAAACTTGCTGAGGGTGCACTCAATGCCTTTGTCCATGTTGCCCAGAAAGATGTTGAACAAGACTGGTCTCAGGACTGATCTTTGAGGGAGTTCACTTGTCACTGGTCTCCACTTGGACATGTACCCATTGACAGCCACTCTTTGGCTGCGGCCATCAAGCCAGTTCTTTATCCATCTGGTAGTCCACCCATCAAACCCATGTTTCACCATTTCAACCATTTAGAATCATTGAATCAGTCAGGGTTGGAAGGGACCACAAGGATCATCTACTTCCAACCCCCCTGCCATGGGCAGGGACACCTTTTTGAAATATGAAAACTTAGAAATGCTTAGAAAGACCAGACTGTGGGTTATAAAAGAAAAATAAAAGAACATTCTTCCACCATTCCCCTCCCATTAAAGGTCACTGATTTTAGCATGCTGCAGACTTTCTTTGTGACTTCTATGAACAGATTCTGGATCTAAAGAGCTGCTCAGAAAGATCTGAGAGCATGTGGGTCTACTTGCATTGCTTTGCCGAAGTCCAGTGGCCAAACCGTTTGTTCCTGACTACTTCATTGTGGCAGTTGGAAGTCTTCGCGCACACAGGGGTAATGGACACTTAACTTGAAAGGATGTTGGGGGATTTTTGTGTTTAAAAAATAAAACAAAACACTTTTGTTTAGTAGCTGTACTACAGTAATGCATTTCAGCATGGAATTTCCTGTGGCATTTATTAATCCTGATCTCAGAGGAAGGTGTGAGCATTATGCATGTTTTGAAGAGACCAGATCTGCAATCAACTTTCCTTGTTACCAGTACAAGCTGAGAAATCAAGTTTGCATGTTATTGATTCATGGTCTGTTAGTCCAGTCATATGAACTGCAAAATGCTTTGATTTGTGTCCTATCTTGTCACTAATTCATTTTGCTTGTATACCTCTTATTAAACACTTGTTTGTCCTGGTGTTTTTGGATGTAGATTCATGAGTAACACCTTGTGTAAAAGCTTTTATGTACTAAAGTTAATGTTCACATTTGAACTTCAGCATATTTTACAGTAAATTTTCTGTAAAGATCTATGTTGCAAAAAGAAAGAACTAGTTAAATTGTAACCCTCTTCTATGTACAATGGTAAACATTGCCTCGTTTTAAAAATAGAGTGACTTACAGCTATGTATTTAGGATTTTCATGGGCCATTGTTCTTCAAATTTCACAAGCCATTTTGGTAATGCATTTGGCACACTTTAACAAGTGAGTGGTTCTGTACCTGTTACTCAGCTATCTGAATAGCCATTCAGGCACCTGAAAATATTTCAGCTCTTTCCTTTAATTATGGTATCAAAATTATTAGGGTAAATCTCTCTTCATTGGGTAGCAATAATCACAGGAATGTTTAAAAATTGAAGTGTTTGACTCCCTTTATGGTCTTCATCACCAGCTCCTGTCATAGAAGCCACAAGAAACGATTGGTAGAAATACATCTCAAGTGGTGACCTACTATTTTACCAGTTTAACCTGAAGGATAGCATCAAGCCTTCATTTAAAACAAGCAAGTAAAAGTTTAGAATGTATTTTTAGGAAAACATAGTCTGAGAGCTAGACAAATCTCCTTTCTAAGGTGGCAATTGGAAGTGTGTATCATATGAAAATGCTTAACTATAAACAGAAAAAAAGAACAAATGTCAAAATGTAGTAGGATGAGCAATATCTTTCTGTGAGAGGACTAATATCACTGGGATATTACTTCCCACTCTAGACAGTTTATTTCTGTTGGAAGTTATTTAATGGCTATCAGCTGTGACAGCTCAGTATTTTTTCTACATTTCGCATTTTCTACTTATAATTTATCTAATGTTGCTTCCCTCTCCTAATGTAAAACCTGAACCCTATGTTCAAAAGTTCTGGGATTAATAAATTAATTATAGCAATATTTGTACAATTTGAATCATCCGTCATAAATATACAATGCTGAGTAGCTGGAGGTAAACTTAACTTAGTTTCTGTTGAGAAATGGGAAAAATGTATCCGCAATGTTTTCTTCTGCTGTTTATAGCCATAGGGGACAGGCATGGATAGAAAGTTTCATGTTTCCTTACAGTTTTTGCAAGACAAGCATGTGGCTTTATTACCTATAATGGCTTTTGCTCTTTTAAGTGGTTTTAAAAGTTGAAGCATTTTGGAAACACTCATGAAATATTAACAAAGCAAAACAAAGCCCCCAAACCTTTAAGTGTTAGAAAGTTTTAACTATATAAGGCACGAATTCTAGAACATGGAGTCTCAATCCTATATATTTTTAATATTTTGTTGAAATAAAGGCAAATTAAAAGCTTAAGGGACTATCTTATTTGACCAGCTAGAACAGTCAACAGTAGTGTATGATTATGGTGCTACAGTCCTGTGATTCTCAAGCCAGGCAAGTTTGGGACTGACGGAGTATTCCTGTTTTGTTCAATGTTAGCTTGACTCTGGTATTTCCATGGTCGTTTTACTGAAAGACTTTGAGTTAGTTTTTAGTAAGCTCAGCCGGCTGAATATGTTTGCTGTGTGAGCAGCAGTGCTGCCACCAAGGAAAAGTCCCCTATGCTCTCAAGAATGGCAGTCCAGTATTAGTTTCAAATGCTTAAACCGATGTAAGGAATATTCGGTGTTTCAATCTTCATTTCATTATACTCCTACAGATGGACTTTGTCTATCTGCTGTTCAAATCAGTATCAAAAGGGCCAGTAAGATATTTGTCTCCTCTCTGGCAAAAAATTGGTATCCATATATGAAACTAATGCTAAAATGTTCATATAAATGTAGATTCTTAGCACATGGAAACAGCTGTGCCACAGCTTTCCTGTCACCGAGACAAGATGAAAGTCTCCTTTTCCAGTAAGCAATATCTGTTATTTTTGGACATAATAATAAACTCTATTATCAATTCATGTGTAATGAACTTCAGGCACAAAACCAAGACATTTCTAGTAGTGTGAGACAAGGATGAAAAAGAGCTCTACACTTTGGGAGGTATGAAATCTGTGCAGTGACCTGTGCAACTGCCAGTTATAGTAAGGGTGCGTCGATGGTGGCTTGTACAGTCAGAAAAGAGATTTTGCTGCAGATTCAGTAACATCATGTAGCCAGACAGCCCCCTGTTGGTTGTATTGTTGTGGAGGTTCCAAAGACGAATTGTGCTGGAATTCAGCAATTCATTTCACTCATCATGCTATTTTTTTCATTCTCATATCACAAACAGAGAAAATGAGAAAAGTATGCATTTACAGAAAGTGCCTTTGAATCACATTTTATCCCTTTTGTGTACACCAGCTTAGTTAAGTGTCTGCACTCATCTTTCTCTATAGAAGCTTACTTTTAAAGACCTGCAGTGGAAACATAGAACATTATTTTCCCCGTGTGATTAATTAAGACTAGCATACACTAGTATCACGTTTAGAGCCTGACTAATGCAAAGTATTTAGATAAACCGTCAAGAACACACAGGAATTTAAGCCATAAAAGTTTGTAAAGTAGTAACAGACAGATAAAAGCTCCAGCCTTATATCACAACTGGGACTCTTGCAGGCATATCTAAGGCAGCTTCTGCTATTTAACAGGGTATAGAATTACCTTGTTAAATAGACCTGGGGTTTTCATTTGTGTTTGGTTTGCTTTAATCTGTTCTTATGTATGTGGCTTAAGCTGCTACCCATGTAGCTAGCTGCTTATTTCTGTTTTCCCATGTGGTAAGAACCCAAAATCCTTGTTCTTCAAAAGAAATGTCAAAAGTATTAGAAAATTTAAGGACATTTTTAGTTGGTATTTTATGTTTCTTAAAGTGCTTGCAAAGGAAACCTAAAATCTGTGTCGTAGTGATCACTGTATATCTATGTACAGTCATTATGGATCTATCCATATGGTGATGGAATGCTTTAGGTACTGTATTAACATATGCAAGTAGTCATTGTCTAGGATCTGATGATACTTCCCTTTGAATCATAGAATGGTAGGAGTTGGATGGGACCTCTGGAAACAGAGTCCAATTCCCCTGCCAAAGCAGGATTGCCTAGGGCAGATCACACAGGAACAATGTCCAGACAGGTCTTGAAAGTTTCTGGAGAAGGAGACCTCCACAACCTGTCTGGGCAGCTTGTTTCAGTGCTCTGTCACCTGCACTATAAAGAGACTTTTCATCACTTGAGGTGGAATTTCTTGGGTTGTCTCATGCTTAAAAGCCACTGTTTGTGATGGAAATAAGTGATCCATGTGAAGTTTCTGAGAGGATCTTCTGCCCTGAGATGAAAATGCACAACTGATCTCTTTCTGCATTAGGTGTGGCCTTGGTTATAGAAGCTCATCTTCATTTGAGAAATTGGGTTTGTGGCTAAAAATCCATAGCTGTAACAGTAGTAGAGAAACTGCTGTGAGAATTAATCTAGGATGGGGAGTGTAAGACCGGCATGATGCTGAGAAAGCCAAAGTGCTTAAAAACTTTTTTTCCCCTGACCTTCAGTAAACATTGTAATCAGATCTCATAAAAGAGCTGGCAAAACCAACAGAGGGTAAGGGTACATGCTGTGATTGAAGAAGGAGAATGGAAAAGACAGGAGCAGACCAAAGAGCTGTTTTAGAAATCATCATGACTCTCTAAAATCCATCAAAAGAGTTCAAGAAACTGGATGATGCAGTCTCAAGGCAAGAGGACTCTTCCATTAAACAGAAAACCTGCGTTTCAGAAGCCCGAAGGGATTCAGGTTAGCATCTCCTGCTCCTAAATAAAACTGTTTCTGGTGAAAGTTGCCCACAGATGTTCTCCATCTTTCTTGTTAAATCAAGAATATGTGCAAAAAAGAATGGAAGTCACAAAACGGTTTTGTTCAAAGGTTGGCAGTGGTAACTTACTGTTAGCAGATGAAAGCAAGCTGCAGGTAGGATTTCAAAGGGTAGTGGAATTTGCTTTTATTGGACTAACTGAGCAGTTCCTTGCAAGTTTCATGTTCTTTTCCTAAGACATTTCCTGAAGTAACATTAAAATGGGTATACAACAAATATATGTACCCATTAAAGCTCACTAAAATAATACTTTGTTTCCAGTAGATGAACACTGAGCTAACAATATTTGTGAATTGCATCACAGACCTCTTATTATGCCAAGGTGCTGTGTTTTACTGCTAAAGAAAGCATCAGTAAATGTGGGTCTAAGCTTCTTTATGTTCCTACTTTCTCTAAGGCTCCTGAAGAGGGAAAGCGGGAAGCAACCCAGGAGCATTAAGAACTTTGTGGCTGTTCAGCAACCAGCAAGTAGATTAGTCTCTTCCCTCCTTCAGTCTACCCACAAACTTTTATCTATGTTTGGAGAGGCTTTTTGAGTTGTGGTTTTTGACAGCAGGGTTTACAATTTCCCTCACAAAATCAGTGACAGTGATAAGAGCTTGTTCTGGATCAGAAAAAATTACCGCATATTTCCTCCTCTGAGTTGGTTGCTTACTCTAAAGTTAATCTTCAGGACTTCTTCATGGTTCTTGGAGTACCTAATTATATTTTGTTCAAGTAATTGTAGTAGCATAGTACATACAGATTACTTGTAGAGCTGTGATCCCATTATTTTGTGCTTATTCGGGTGTAAAGTAGCCTAAAACAGGCTACCTTACACTTTGAAAGTATTTTTATTTCCTTTTTCTCTTTAGCTATGAGAATTCTCCAGAGCAGTGGATATTTTTAATGGTAGTGGACAAATTCTTAACTGTATTTCTGTTTTTTTAAGAGTTCTTGTAAAAAAAAAAAAAAAGTAGCACCTGGTCCTGGTGATAGTATTTGAGTTTCTCAAGCTGCCAACAAGCACTTCCACTGATGCATCTAGGCCTGCTGAAACTACTCTGATTCCCTATAAAGTATGTTCTTCAGATAGGAATTTCCCTGTCACCCTCTACATTAAAAACAAATCTTTTCTATTGAGCTTCTTTACTTTTGCCAGTTTCTTTCATCCTCATAGTTTTTTGGGTTTTTTTAATTGGATTCTAACATATTTAAGAATCCGTTGGCTTCTTTGTGTGTGTTTGTAGATTGGTACACAGGTACTGTCTGCAGCCATTGGCACCTGTGCATCTGATACTGTACAGGTGAAGGCTCCTGTGACAGGAATAACTGCATCTGTACAGGAGCGCTGCTACTCCTGCCATCTCCTTGTTCTTCAAATAGAACTTTTCATTAGACAATGATATACCAGGAAGTCTTTCATTATTCACTAATTTACACTTAATAATATTAACTTTTAAATAGCTGTTAAGATTGGGGGTTGTTTTAGAAATGGTGTTATTTCTGATGATTTTTTTTGAGAAGCTGCTTTCGCCTTTGAGGAATTTTCATATCCATGCATACCTCATGAACGAGCACAGCCTCCCTAGCATTCAGACACTTGCTGTGTAATGTAGTGTTGTTAAAGGCTGTCCAGATAAGATACATTGTACTTGGCTTGATGAACATCACCTGAATCTCCTAAAAAGGCTGAGCAAGCAAAACATCTTGCCTCAAGATGTCACAAGTGATACAGACACCTGGCTTCTGGTTCTAGTTTAGCTGAGCAGAAACACTGAGAAAGACCAGAACTCTTCTGCTGTTCCCACTTCTGGCCCTAGGCTGTCAACAAGTCTCTTAACATAGCTAGACCTTGATTAGACTGTGACAAGGAACAGAACATTCGCAAAACAGATCATGATTTTCTCCTACATAAGTTCTTTTGAAGTTAAACATAGCTCAAACCTGGTAATACCAAGCTGGCTGATAGTGTAAAGCTGGAATTGCCTTGGATATTCTGTAGTACAGTCTGCAGTTCTTGGATGCCTTCGCAGCCATGACTCTAGAGCAGAAATTATTAGGAACAGTTGACCCCAAAACTACTTTTGACAAGATTGAATCACCTTTTTATCATTCAGCTGCAAGCAGGTGGAGCAATTGTATTAGATTGAGAGAGACTGAGAGAGTTCCTTTGCCCTGTAGTAGCCTTCCCAGTGCTATGCCTTGTAGCAATAGCTAGAAACACATGAATTCAAAACACATATAGTATTTTGCATACTGCTGAGCAGAGCTCATGCAGCATCAAGGCTGTTTCAACAAAGGTTCCCTACCACTAATGAGCTGGGGGTGGGAAATATCTTGGGAGAGGACAAAGCTGGGACAGCTGACCCAAACTGACCAAAGAGGTATTCCATGCCATATGATGTCTGCTCAGCAATAAAAGCTAAAAGGAGGGAGAAGGAGCATTTGTAATGATGTTTGGTTTCCAGAGCAATCACTTTCTGTACTGAAGCCCTGCTGCTGGGAAGCAGAGAATAAATCTGTTTTCCTTTGCTTTGGTGGGCAGTCTTGGCTTTTTCTTTTATTAAACTGCATTTATCTTGACTGATGAGCTTTTTGTCCATCTTATGTTCTCTTCTCCATGAGAAGCAGGATGGTAGCCTGGCTCAATTAGCACTTGGCATCCAGGCAAGGTCGACCCCTCACCACACTCTCAAAGCAGTCTCAGAAGCAGTCCTTACAAGCTTCTGTAGATGTCCAGCCTTTGGTATTGATTCAGCCATTCGCTGTTCTGCTGGTAGGTCGTTTTCTGTAAGTTTCCAGAAACCTACAGGCCTGTAGGACTAGTCTCATAGAAAGTACTCCTGTGCTCTGTCAGAACTGGAAGAGAACTGAAAGGAGCCTCTCTAAGGTTCTATTTAAGTGGACGTCCTACACAAGGTAGAGAGGTTAGGTGTGGTTCACACTATGTTAGCCCATACAGTTAAGAACTTTGTACATCTTTCAGCATCTCTATATTCTCATTAGCTTCTTAAATACCAAAGGTCCTTCAAGTGTCATCCAGACCTTCAACTTCAGACTTCAGCAAAAGCCTGCCATTGCTACGTCAGCAGTTAGTAAGGCCCATGTCTGCATTTCATTCTGTTCCTCAAAAGGCAGCTCCAGAGCCATTATATGCATCCAATAAGTACAAAACCTTCAAAGGCCCAACTGTGACTCAGGACAGTTTTATGCAATACCAAAACCAGTACTAAATACCATAGGGCTAGGAGCAGTGTCTCAGGACAGACTTCCCTGGAAGGCAACCTGCTTCCAATAACAGCAGAAACTGACCCAAAATATCGACTTGTATGCAGCAGTTCACCTGTTTCTGCCATCAACATGATAGTGTCTGCTTGATCTAGAACATTTGGCATGTTTTTTAAGTTCTACCTTTTCCTTTGAAGCACTGATGTGGTTTCATAACAAATGAGTGCCTACCAGCCATCAGAGACAGACTTGTGTATTCTATATTAGTCACTCATTGACTCTGGTCTGCCCCAGAGTGTTTAATGAGTGCATCTTAGATCACTAGTTACTTCTTTTCCTGCAGAGAAGAGATCCCACTTTATATTCTAATATGTAGGGGGAAAGGTGGTCATGACTCCATTCCAGTACAGTGTTTACTTCAGCTCTCCCAGATCTCAAGATGTATGAACACACACATTTGAAAGACCAGATATAGAGCAATGTTTTCAGATTACAGGTTGAAATGTCCTGCTCTGAGCTTTCACCCCTTACTACACGAAGGACACTGAGTTGCTGGTGTCCAAAGACAGGCAATGAAGCTGGTGATGAATCTGCAGAATAAGTCTTATGAGGAATGACTGAGGGAACTGGGAATGTTTTAGCCTGGAGAGGCTGAGGGCAGACATTATTGCTCTTTGCAACTACTTGAAAGGAGGTTGTAGTGAGCTGGGGGTTGGTCTCTTCTGCCTAGTATCAAGTGATGGAACAAGAGTGATGGCCTGAAATTGTGCCAAGGCAGGGTTTAAATTAGATATTAGAAAAAAATTTCTTCAAGCATTGGCATAGGCTGCTCATAGAGGTGGTTGAGTCACATTCCCTGGAAATATTCAAAACATTTGTAGACATGGTACTTCAGGACATGGCAGTTGTGATGTTAGGCTGATGGTTGGATTTCATCTTAGAGGTCTTTTCCAACCAAAACAATTTCACGATTCTATGATTTCCACATTATTCTCCATCCAGCCTGAAGGAGCTGTGTGGTCTTTGTAGCAGGAGTGTGCTGGTTTGAGCTAATTGGAGGATCTGAATGAGAAATTAGACTATAGTCTGAGAAAGGAAAACACTGATGATGCTACTTCACTCAGGTTTATTGAGAAAGAAAACAAAAATTTGTGCAAGAGTTGTAACCCGAACAGATAAGTCAGACTGCTTTGGGCCATGGCTGCTGCTGTTGCATGGCTCATTCTCTCTGCTTTTTTACTTAGCTGGATCTGAATAATTCCACTAACTTATTTCCTGCTGCTAATCCCCCTGGCCGATCTACTTTCACCTATCTGCTGCATAAGATGGATGGTGAGATAAGACTGGGGAGGGGGAAAGGTGGTAGGGGTGGTTAAAACCCCCTCTTAGGGACTTTGATCTCGGGGAGGGGTGCAGTGTTTCTGTATTGCCTTTTCACTGTATATATCTGTAAGTATCTGTCATATATTGTAAATATCTGCTTGTATATTGTGCAAAACTGTAAATATAAAACTTCATTTATTAACTTCCAGCCGACTGAGCCCTAGCCTGTGTTATTTCAAAGTGTGTGGGGGGTGGGTAACTGCCAAACCACCACACAGGAGTCAGTGCTTGTCATCACTTGTTTCAGAAGAACAGAAATCCACATCAGTATCCTAAGAATTGTCATTAGAGCCTCCAGTCATGCTTCTGTCTTGGTGCTGGGGGTAGACAAGAAGTCAGTACAGGTTCCTCTGCAGAATAAAGATGATCAAAACTACAGCAGACTGATGCCCCTCTAGCCTTGTATGACTTCACATGATGTACACCTTTTCTGTTCAATCTCAAAGCCTGTCTCAAGCTCAGTGAGAGCATGAGCTACGCCTTCAGTCACTGAGCACAAGAGACTGCTACAGCACAGCTTAGAAGGGCAAGCTGACAGCTCTGTTAACTGCCCTCCCTTCAGTGTAATCAATTGTGTTTCTTTGGTCTCACTCTTCCCAGCCAAATTTTCTTCCTCTCTGCAATGGCAAAGCGAGTTTGCCACCTTGGATGGACCTCTGCCTGTCCTTATCACGTAGCCTTTTACTCTATTCCACCAGCAACCAGGCAAAGCAGCAAGCTGAAGATGTAATAGAAAGATGTGAAGATTAAAAGACGGAAGGCTCAGCCTGCCTTCTGCTTATTGCTGAGCGCAGCGCTGTAAATGAAATGGTATGTCAGCAATTATTTTATTACTCAGTTTAGTTATCACTGGGGAACGAAAACAAAAACCATAGACCAGTCTTTCATGAAAGCCCTCAACGAAAGCTACAAATGCCTTCAGAATTAAAAAACAACTGAGGTCTTCACTCCAAAATAGTAGTAGATCTGAGACTGATGTTTCCCATCTATTGCCTTTTTTTTTTTTTTCCCAAAAAAATCAGAATGGAACAATGTTGCAACATTTAATTCTTCACAGTTTCGGCAAGCACTCAGCTGACTGGTACAGCAGAAACTTGCTTAGAAAGCAGAGCCCTAAATTCATTCTCTATGGCAGACTTGTACACATTACTGTTTCCAACCTTCAGGGCTACATTCATCATTCTTCTGACGAGAAAGAAGCCACCAATTATTGAACTATTGCATTAGAATGGAAATGGAGTAGAACTGGATGAAGGATTCTTGGAAAAACTTACACATCAAATCACACTTCAGGGGGTTATTTCAGCAGAAACTACATGATGATCTAGAAAACTGACGGGTGCCCTCCCCCCTCCCCTTTTTTTTCCCCCCTAATAGAAGTCAGATTTACTAGTGATTTACATCCCACCCACCCATTTGAGAATACTCAGGGCTCCAGGCAGATCTCCAGACTGTTCCAGACTATTCAAATCATTATTGGTCCATCCATTTTCTAGTCACAACAAGGCCTTCTGTGACTAATTATGGTCTGACTGCAGCAGGAGAGGCTGCTTCAAAGAATGGGAATCTTCAGGCACACTAGCAGTTCCCTTGGTTCCCAAATTCTTTATTTATGTGGATTACATTGAGTTGACAGATTTAACTGGGCTGTTGAAGATACGGTCAAAGAAGCAGAGTCACTCCCTTCCCTTTTATTGTTTTCTAAAGATGTAACATTCATATGCATCTGTCACTAGAAAGAGGAAGTCCTCCATCACTGGACTTCATTTGGGCTTTTATATGCTGTTTCAGTAGCATCTGGGAATAGATCAATATACTGTTTGCTAGGGAGCTGTATTTCCTTGTGATGCACTGTAAATCTTTTATTGTAGATACTCACACTGTTTATTGTTGGGAATCAATAAAAATAAACCTTGTAAAGTTAAAGCCTGGCAATGCTTCAGCGCAAATCAGAGGGAAATAGTAAGAGGCAACAAGTCTCCCTCCCCATCTTGCATAGCTCCGAGATTCTTTCCCAATGAATATTCAATAACACTTCCCAGCAATCTGAGAACTTTCTGAGGTGCCCCCCCCCCCTTTTTTTTTTTTAAGTTATTAACACTTTGCTGTGATCTCAAATAGGGCTTCTGATCCTCTTCGGCAGCTTTCTGGTAATGAATTCAACTGTGGATCAAAATGAAGCATCACCCAGATTGTGTGTTGGGTATACTTTAGACTCAGCAGTTCAGCTCAGCTCAGGTTAGGTAAGTTATTTTTGAGCATTGTAAAGGTGGAAAGCAACCAAAATAGGTAAAAAGTGGGAACAACCAGATGTGAAGAAAGGCTTCCCCAAAGTCAAAGCAGAAGTTACTACATCTATTCACAAGCCTGTGGATGCAAGGCAGTATGTAATTATTCCAGCATCATTCTTTTGCCCTATGGCTATTAATTCTTAATGTCCTGCATCTTAGGGTGGAGTCTTCCACTATTTCCATGAGATTCAATTATGCAGAGGAGTGAAAAATGGTTTGGGGTTTAGTAAAGGGAAACTTCCCAGTACTACGACCAGCACTAAGAGATTAGTCTTTTTTAGTCCAAGTACAGCATCAATTGTTACAGTTTTATTTAAATGTCTATTCTTAATCAATTATGCAATGATATGAACACTGGCTGCAGAACCTGTAAGAGTGCAGTGACTGAGCTGCCTAACAGAACAAGAAAAACATCACAAATTGCCATATTGAAATCAATACCCAAAGCTCAGGAAAGTATTTCACGTTAGACTCTCCATTAGCAATTACTGAACAATTCAGGTGGCTAGTAAATGACATCCCCGGAAGGGATAATGACACAAGATAACTTCTTAGTGTGTGAAGAAGCAGATAAAAAGTTACTTAAAAGCACAAAAATGTAATCAATCTCTATGAAAGTCTTCTGGAGCTATAAAAAACTTATTCAGGCTTGTAAATGTGAAGTAGTTCAAAATCCAGTGAACCACACACATAATTTAAAAAAAAAAACAACCAAGCAATAGGTAAACATATGTCCATCAGTAATGGAGTTAGTTCTAATATAAACCTGACTGGAGCAATAGGCATTAGTCATTTCTGGTTTATGGTGATCTATGCTGTCCCTGCTCACTGCAGGAAGATTGGGCAAGATGACCTTCGAGGCTCCTTTCCACCCCAGTGCATTCTGAGATTCTGTGAAAGGAAGTCAACACAATGCAAGAACAACCTCTTTTTAGATGATCTACTTCTGCCATGTAAACGGCTATCCATGTAGAGCAGAATGACAATGCTATATTGCTGCTTAAGTTTCCTTCTAGTGACCTTACTGCTCTGGCAACTTGCTGGTGTGTTGAAAAGCAGAAGCAAGCTCACTGCTTGCTGTAAGTGAGCAAGAGGGCTGCACCTGGAGTTTTTTGCTGAATCCAAGAACAAACTAAAACGGCAAATTCAGCAGGAGGTTCACTGAAATTAGTAAATTTTGTACTTCCCCGGGAGAAAGGAATTCTCTTGAGACAAAACAAGTAGCATTCTCCTTGTAGTACAGCAGCTGTCAGGACAGTCGTCCCATACAGCCAGTCTGCTGTGTCACCCAGTTGTTGCCATCAACTGTTTGACCTCAAATTCCACCAGGACAGGCCTTCTGATACAGATCTGCACAGAATGTCTTCACAGAATCAAAAAGCAGGCCAAACTGGAAGGGATCTCAAATGAAACTATCCAAGTTTTCATGAGAAAGAGAAGGCAGGTTGAGACTATCTAGCACCCTGTCTAATTGCATCTTGAAAACCTCCAGCAATGGTGACTACCACATCCCTGGGGAGGTTTCTCCAGTGAATGATGCTTCTCACTGTAAAAAAAAAGTCTTAAGATAAATTATAACCATATTGACGTTACTGGGGGGGAGGGCAGGGAAGTCCCATTTGAGCTGAAAACATCCACTCTTACATTTCTTAACATTGCATTATATAACCTGTAACCAGCTTAGATGTAGTCTCATGACCACACCATTCTCAACCCAGAAAGCTCTAGAACAAGAGGACCTCGTTGCCACTGAACTTCTGAAGCTGGACTACAGTAGTAGCAAAAGAAAAGAGATGTCCAATAGTGACACCATGGATGTGGGAAGATCCATTTCTTTCAAACACTTAAGGGCAAGAAGCAGATGGGCTATTCCTGCCACTCACGTTTTAAAGTGCTGTAAACAAAGGAATAAAATCATATAGTAAAGCTGATGAACAGCCAGATCAAATTAGCCCAAACAAGCTCAACTTGGCTGTTTGCAACTTTGGAAAGATAGCATTTTATCAACGACAAAAGTCAGATTCAAATAATGAATCCTTAGTATCTCCTTTCCCAGCTTTGAAGGGAGGACAAAAGAGTCTTAATTTGCAAGGCCTCATTAACTCACCCCTCCTGGTACCTGAGCTAATCTTGGCATCTTTACAAAGCACTGTAGAGGGCTAATATTCCCAAGGCTTTTAAAGTCACTTCTGCCAAGCCTTCCTCCTAAGTATGTTTAGCACTTAACAAGCACTAAGGAATCCTTTCTACTATTCCATTTAACATTGTGCTAACTCTTCCATCTGAAGGACTGCTTATCACACTTTTATTATTTTTATATTAAAGTTTTTAAAAATCAACTGACCCTTTGTTCACAAAGTCCTTTATAATTTAAATCTGACTGAAGAGCCACTTAATGCCTTCGGCATGGGAGGAGAAGGCACAGGAGAAATCTGCAAGAGGCGGTAACACATTTCATGGACACTAATAGTGGCTTCACAAAGCCACTTTTCTCGTGTCTGAAGCCACACAGTAACACAAGTTAGGATGTTTTTGTTATGCTGCTTCATGTATCTTTTGAAAATTGAAGTAATATTCACTCACTGGGGTTGGCATTCCTCCTCTAGCCACTTCTCCAAACTTGGGATGACAGCTGTCAGGCTGTTACTTCTTGATGTTATTTTAAACCCCCTTACTGATTAACACCAAATACAAAAATTATTTTCTAGAAAAAAAAAAGGTTGATTTTTTTTAAGCCACAGAGAAAACTGTAAACAACCCTTGAAAATGCTGGAATCTTGTTCACAAAACCAGTACTGAATCTGCCGTTCTTTTATTTGAAGGATGGTGTCATTGAAAGCAAATTTTATTTCCAATTTTTTTTTTAATAATTGTTTGTTAATTCCCTCAAGAGTTGCAGTTTCAGACAAGCCAACATAAAAAAAATGGTCACTAGTACTGGCACATCCCTCTTCCACTTTCGAAAGTTGAAAGGAAAAGCCTTTATTTCCCTTTCTGCACTTGGCTTCTCTTCACCTGTGTTGTCCCAGAGCTCCCTGGGGTTTGGTTCACCATGATGGTGATGCCTGCTGGTTTCTGCATCCTTTCAAAACTGTAGCATTCGACTTTTTCTTCACTGGACACTGTCCTGGTGCTTATGAGGCGAAATCCATCTTTGAGTAAAGTGTCAAGCAGCAGGCCTAGCACATTAGTACCGTTAATCAGCTTTCTGTTATCAGGCTTTATGGAAACATACCTAAAATAAGAAAAAAGGAGTTACAACACACCTTAATTATAGCTTTTGAAGGATGGAATTTAGTTTTTAAAACAAACCAGATCATCAAATGGTGCAGGTCAGTATAGTCATACAGGTTGAGAGCAACTAAGGTTCTTGATCTCTTTTTTTTTTCCCCTCTCTTGAGGACAATTTAACTCTTTACCTCATTAACGGAACTGCAATTCTCAGTTAATCTACTTACACGTCGGGGAAGAAGCACTTCTCTTTCACCCCCACATCAAAATTTACTTTCTCAAGAAACAGCTGTGATAACCTCCACCTCTTTTCATGTAATGGAGGAGAGATGAATGGGATGATTGAGATAACTCTGCAAGTTTTTCAGGCAGGAGTAAGTGATGAAAAGGACAGTGAAGTCACACCCCAACAGCATAATTTTTCATTACACAGGGTCTCTCTCTCTACAAAGTGATGTTTATTGTAAAGGTACCTTGTACAGCAGGTTTTGTGGTAACAAGTACAAAAACCATTTTCACGTTGCCTCAAATCAAATGATTTTACTTGATATAAAGTACAAGAATCTATCCAGACATTTTGAGGAATAGAGGTCAGGTAAAAATACTGTTGCAAAATACATAAGCTAACAGAGGTGAAACTGTTTGCAGTCCACAGGAAAGTACACCAAACATTAACTGGGGGGAAAAAAAAAAAAAAAAAAAA
>VWZI01017959.1:137343-163432 GCA_013396835.1 Psilopogon haemacephalus
AAAAAAAAAAAAAAGGCAAAAGAGTCCATGTTGGCACAAGAAAGTTGACAAAAACTTAGCAGGCAACACCAAGAAGCTATTTGTTTCATTACTCAGGAGAAGATTTTCTAAGAAAGGTCTAAAGAAATAAAGGGCAACATCAGGAATATTTCCGCCACTATTCCAGTTGCCATGACCTAATCAACCAATTATTAGCCTATTGAAATTAGTGATACACTATAAGGTTAAGGCCTGGCTTATATCTTGCTTTGCTAATGTGAAGTAGTTTTTCTTCTACTTGCTTAGCTAAATAAAGCTAAAAGAAATATAAACTTCATTATTTTTTTTCTTAAGTCATCGAAATATTGCTGTGTTGATTCACATATTCAGATTGCAGTACTTCCAAAAGGGTTAATCTCTGAGATTTCCATAAAATTCTAGATGCTCTAACAGCCATAGAGGACAAATCAGGTTACGTTTTCTTGTACAGTAAGAATGTGTCTCCGTACAATAGAGACATCCAGCACAAGCTTCTTTTAAAAATGTAAGTTGTTATTAGAACACGATACTGCACAAAAATCACTGATATGGAGTAATCTTAACAAGACCAGAACGTGGCTCTGAATTCAAAGCAAATCCACCATGTAGCATACAGTTTCTAATCTACTCCTTCTCCCTCTCCTCAACAAAAGACTCCACAAAATTTTTCCTGTTCCTGAATTGCTATCTTATTTCCACTAGTGTTTTTAATCCTTTTTAGCCATTCTCTTCTTTCCCTTTTCCATACCAAAGTCTTTTGGACCACGAGGTAGTGGAGATTTTAGGCTTCCCCATTACTTTGCTCCTTATTTATTTTGTTTCCTCTGCTTCACTTTACTCTGTGTTTTTCAGCCCTCTAGACGTTCATTGATACTGTGAAATTCTAAAGCCATGGAGAGCTTGTGAGAGGGAAAGGGAAGAGAGAAAGAGCCAAAAGAACTCAAAACCAAACACAAACAGTATCTTAGAAAGTTGAGGAACAGGCAAATTGCCTTAAGAGAAATTTAAATGGGCATTTCAGAACTAGAAAAAGGTAACCTTAAACTAGCAGAAAGAAGGAAAAGTATTTATTTTGTCTTGGACAGCTGCCCAATAGTTTCTTTAAAATGAGCTTTGCAATCACATAATGTTGTTTACTTCATGAATGAGAAGTCACAAAGGTGTTTCCATAGTGAGAAGTCAAAGCAAGGAAAGTACCTGGCCACAATCTGGTCACCAGCAGAGTAGTCAGTACCACACTGAAAAACCATGTCATGATGAGAAGGTCTTTCCAAAGGCAGTGGAACAAGTGGTTTCTGAGAAGGAAAAGGACTGTTCCAGCTCTGTCCTGACTGCTGTCCTGAAAACACAGTGATCTGTTCAGCCAGTGTCTCAATAGTGGTACTGCAGGAACCAAAGATCCGGAAGAAGGCCTGCATCTCTTGGAGAGAAAAACGCACTTCCAACATTTCCAGCCTTGGCTTCAGTAAGTGCTCCTGGTTCAGGAGATTGGCCAGAGGGTAGAGCCCATAGAATTCTGCTTCTCTCTGCAGCCTCTGATAGTCTGAAAAGTCAGTAGGTAAGGAGATCTGGAGAGTCCTCAAGAAGTCCATGATGTAACTAAACAAAGTTCCATCTCTGTCCACAAAAAACTCTCCATTCACCAGTTTAAATTCCCTGTCATCATTGTTCAACATCTGTGCTAGCCTGGATTCAGGGAACTGCAGCAATGTAGATGCCAGGGTTACAAATCTCACACCTCCCACACTCAGAACAACCACCTCTCGATTGCTCATTGCCATCTCAGCCACTCAAGGTTTGTAACTCTCGTGTTTGTGACTTGATCTTTCCTAAACTGCAAGGCATCTGCAGCTGTAAGAACCATTTGATGTTTTCAGCAAGTGTTTGGAGTGAGGTGTGGAGCCGCAACAGGATTCCCAGGCAACAAAGACGTAAATATCATGTACAATAGTTTTGTTTGGAGGGTTTGGTTGCTTGGAAACTTTGATTCTTGGAATTTAATTTTTTTTTTCCTTAACAGCTCACAAGGACTACTGTAAGACAGTGAATTGACTATCTCACCTTATTAAACCTTGAGAGAGGCCCAGGAATATTCCCAAGTATGGCACCCATTATGTTTGTTTCCCAGAAATGCTAACTGTTTTAGTTCTTTACATTGCTGTGCATAGGACCTATGTTGCTCATAGACAAAGAGGTTAGATGTGCTTCAAGCAGTATCCTTCAATATTGTATGCTCTTGAAGAAGGGCACTTCAGAGAACTCAAGCTTACAATTCATTTTGTATCACTGTTACGCTATGGCCAAGTCAATACATTCAGAAAATTTGATTAATTCCTGAAACAAGGTACAGAAAAATACAGTAACAGAAGAGCCTTTCCGTACTCCACTGCTAAAGCACTTCCAACACCAACAACATCCATACTCCTGTCCCATTACATACTCTGTTCCAAGGAATAATCCCTTCATTTTACCTGGCTTTTAGAATTATGATCTGGAGAGATGGAGAGGGACATGAGAGGAAGTTCTCTGCCTGCCACCTTTGCGGAGCTGGTGCGCAAGCTGCCTTCCTGTGGCTGCCCCAGGCATGCATTTCACTGCACCCTTTACTTTAAGGCCACATTTTCAGGAAGCGTGGCTCCAGGAAATCATGGAACTGGGGGTAACTGAGCTGTCTTGTCAAAATCCGATGCTGGAAAACTAAACTGCAAAGTATGCCCCATGTACAAAGTACATGTTATCTTGCAGCTCGTTCATCTCTTACCAACCTCATTTGATTTCTCTTTACCCCTAAAAATTATGCTTGCCCTGAAGATACATTTTTATACAGAACATGTAAACAGTAACCAGGGTCTACAGTAATCTGGATGCACAGGATAATTACATTTGGTTATACAAAAATGAAATTATCTATTTCAGTGAGAAACTAGATCCTCAGATAGAAAGTTATTTCAGAACGTGAACAATGCACCCTGTGTATTTAGCAATGGAAAGGCAATCTCCAAGAAGCCTTCTCAGTACAGCACTCTGCTCAGTCACAACTGTTCTTACTCTTTCCAAACCACCTCCCAGTTAAAAAAAAAAAAAAAAAAAAAAGCNTTAGGAATTGACACTTTCTTCCTTATTCTACAATTACAATAACATTAATGTACTTGCACACAAACTGTGCAACATTATCCAGTACAACCAGTGTATAGTTTTTACACTTTTCTCTTAGAAGCGAAGCTCCATCTGTCATCTGTTCCCAGTAAAAGACTGCATGGTCTGCTATCTCCACTGTATCTGCCCAATAGGACAAGCTGGTTGTAAATAACTGAGATTTCCAGGACTCAAGATTGTCAACGACTGACTCCACAAAGGACATTCTGGTGACAGCAAGAATGAGCAAGCAAATAAGAGAGTTCACTACAAATCTGCGTGAAAAGAAGGAGGGAATCTTGAATTTAGAAGTGTCATTTTCCTGAGGCAAGGAAAGCTTGTCCACATCAATGAGTTTTATTCCATTCCACTGGCTGGTATCAAAACTCTTCATTGTAGGGCTGATGTCCACAGTGGAACAAGGTAAAGGAGTTTCTTTAAGCACTTTGATTTTTTCCCTGAATTCCTGCATCTGCTGCAGAAATATAATGGGTTCAGACACATCTTTGAAGGCCTCTGCAATGTTAAAAGCCATTCGTTGCTCCTGCAGGATTGTGTTCAGTTTATTGATTTCTGGGTCGTAGGCTTGCATCACTGCAAGCTTCATGGTCTCAAAGTCAGAGAGAATCTCATTTCGTTTCTGCTCCAGCGTGTGCTGCAGCTTCTCAAAGAACTCCTTCACTTTGTCAGAATCTTTGGTCAGCATCTGCAGAGCTTTCCTTTTACTGGTTTCTAAGGTATCCAGCCGTGAGAGGGCATCTCCACAACGCCAAGTTTCAAAGCCCTGAAACAAGGTTTCAAAAGCCCGCTTCTCCTGGGAATAAGCTTCTTCAATAGAACAGAAACCATGCTTTGTATGGTCACCACGGGTGGCACAAACCCCACAGATCAGCTGCATGTCTGTCCGGCAAAAAATGTTAAGGGGTTGCCCGCTGTGCACTTTGCACACTGGCATTTTAGGAGTTACTTTGATTTTGTTATACTTCTCCACAATACCTTTCAGGGAATAGTTGACTTGCAAGCTGTTGACTCCAATAACTGGAGTTTCCTTCCTGCATGTGGGACACTTGAAAACGGATGGCCTCCAGAGCACATTCCGCACATTTCCCTCAAGAATACCTTCCAGGCACTTTCTGCAGAAATTATGTGAACAGGGCAGGACACGAGGATCATCAAACAGGCTGCAGCAAATGGGACAGGTAAGATCTTCCTCTAGCAGCTCCATTGTATCCTATAAAGAGAAGAAAGATGATAACAGAACATATAAAACTTGTTTTCTGCATGGTTTCTCTGGAGGAGAAATAATCTCCACCTGAGATACAGCTCGGTGAGAAGAGCTACTTTCTTCCCAGTATCCTTAAGGCAGAGCCCCAGCTGGATTTTTGCAGCCGGTCCAGTCAACTGTGGTATCTGGCCACCAGATGGCAGGCACAAGAACACCTAAGTGTTCAGGCAGAACCATTTTTGGACTCTCAAATAGAAAGGCTGGAAAAGGCAGCTTACCAAACCCAGCAAGGACTCATGTACTCCATAGTAACAGTTCAAGACTTAAATCCTTCCTTAGTGATGTGATACATAGAAACTGGATTTACACAGAAGATACCCAGCTGATAGGCCCTGCCAAGATTTGATTATTCTCTACTGACTCAACTAACCCAAATCTTTCTGTTTCAAACCTCGTGCATCACTACTGTAAGAAGGCAGTGTTAGAGATGATTGAAAAAGCTCAGCTTCAGAACTGCAGCTACAGAAAAGGTGACATGTTTTACCTGCAACACTGAAAGGAAGTCATTACTCACAATGTTCTCTTTTCTCTCGTTCCTGCAGTATTTTTAAATAACTAAGTAAATGTGTTATTGCTGAGCTATTCAGCACAAAGTTAAAATACTTTTAAGAATGGCTGCATATAATCCTTGATAATACATCATGAAACAAAACTGTTAAACCATTTTTATTTGTCTGCAATCTCTATTTCCAATTCCATCCTCACATTCGCGCCTCAGCAATTTCTTTTCTGTGGACAAGACCTACAGGAAGAGGATTTACCATGTAATCCTTTCTACTGGAAAGTCTCAGTGAAGGGACCCAGGACTCTGCCCTCCCAGTGTACCTCTAACCAAAGCCAAGTTTTCAAATGTAGACACTTCATAACTTACAGCATGCTCCAAGAAAACAAGTATGTAATAAAGATCAAAATGGGTGACAGCTTGTGTTAGCCAAAAGTCTCGTTTATTTCTGAGCTATAATTAGAAAGACACTTCTCTTGTGTAAATTGTTCTGTATTATACAATATGTATCCATATATATATATGTGTAATAAAAATTCCTTTTATAAATGAGGACACATCACAAGAAAAAGGCATATAGGGAAAGCACTGCTGTTCCAGCAAGGCATATGAATAAGCTCTTTAAATTAAGGTTTCTGTCCCCTCAAAGAAACGTAAAAGTGGAAAATATAGGAGCCAAGGGGAGAGGTGCAAGGAAAGATCCATGCTGCACAGGACAAGAAGAGCAACAAAACCAACACCTGCTGATAAAAGCAGGGTCAGTTCTCTTTCACAAGAGGACTGATACAGTCCCAGTGAGACTTCACTACAAATGCCATTCCTGAGAAGTGTAAGCAAACCTCCCATGCTTTTCCAGTTGTGAGGAGGGGTATTCTCTGTGCTTCTTTGAATAAGGAGAGCCTGAAAAGAGTTGTTAGTTTTTCTTCTCAGCCTCAGGACTTAGGCCACCAGGCAGGAGCTGCCACCATTACACTTAGGGACAAAGCCCCAGAGAATAGGTTCAGTAACTCCATTTACCACCTAATGTTTCCTATAAGACCATCGATTCCATTCATAAATGTCACTGTGAGAAGAAAGTGGTTTTGAAGAATCTTTCAATGCTAGAAGCAGCAATGTTTCTTTTCCATCCTCTTCCTACTGCCAAAAAAGAATGGGTTGACATGAAGATAATGATTTGGTCCCTACGCTCTAGAATCTTCTTTACCACAAAGGATTTTATTCCTAAATTAGGGAGCTGGAAACACAGCTTTGCATGCCTGACAGTGAGGCTCGCAAGCCACCACATACAATGCTTACTACAACACGTTCCATCAAAATTGCAGGACAAATATTGAAGGCTTTCATGTTCCAAAAAATAAAATAAAACAAACCCACACAAAAAGGCTTTGTGATCCAAATAAAACTGTCCTACTGCATTACAAGCCCACTTATCCAGTTAAATAATTATGCTTTATAAATATAACTGAATTTCAAAACCATTATACAGCATCAAAACTCTCAAGATTTTTAAAAACAATCCAGTCTACAAGCACTGTTCCCCTCCCCTTTTATACTGGTAACAGCAAACAAAAAATACTGACTGCTGGAAATGTGTATCACTGCTTAGGACAACTGAACTTCTGTCTTCTTCAGAAAAGTAATTCCAGAGGGTAAGTAGTCTGTGGATTGAAGTATCCCTCTGTATAAGCAACTCGGTATTTGTGTTAGGAACTACAGCAACATTTCAACTCTGCCACTGAGAATTTCTCTGTTTATCTTCTGATCCAGGTTTGGGTGGTTCTGGAATTCCCCACTCACAGCACAAACACGGAAAGGCACAGTGATTTCCTCATTCACCTGAGCTGCGTAAACCTTCAGGGTACAAACCCAGCAGATGTCATCCAAAGGAAAGTAACAATTCGCACAGTTTTATCATTAGGAAGAAGAATGACAAAACAAACCACAAACACAAAAACAATCACTGCAGCTTTTCCCCAAAAAACTCCTGAGAGAAATTCACTTAGCACGCTTCTCAGCACAGAAGTTGGGTTTGTTAGCCAGCAGCAGGCTGAAAGCAAATCCAAAGTTCCACCGAGCTTCAAGCAAAACAAAACAAAANAAAACTCCTGCAATGGCATATTCTAAATAAAAACTTGTGCAAGTAAAGTTGCGTTTTCACAAGGAGTTGAGCTAGTCAGGAGAGGTCTCATCTTTCCTCCTGCGGGAGGATCTCGGTCCTTGTCAGGACCTCCTACAAGCAATTTCGCGAGCCTTCTGTCAGACTAGTGTGTTGGATCAGTCCAGAAACAAGGTGCCAAGCAGCTAAGGCAGAGGGAAACGGGAGCTCCTCCTTCCAGTGGCAACAATCTGAAGGTTGCTCACACCTTTGAGAAAAATCGCAACCTAATGGAGGGTCAGTGCAGACATTTTAACATGGTATGACTGACCGCCAGCTGCAGGCAGTCAAAAAAGGGCTGAGAAAAGTAGCCATGTTTTAAACCCGTTATTACATGTCTGAAGTTTTTTTCCATGAGTACCAGGTAGATCCAACGCATTCGGAAAGCTATAAAGGCCTGGAGAAACAAACAATTGTGATTTAGTGCACCTGGAGCCCCATAAATACAATTCCATCGACACAGCTTGACAGTCCGCGGAGCGCAGGACACCGGAGGCAGTGCCAAAGTACGCCTCTGTGCTCGCCTCTCCTTGTCCTTCTGCCCCAGGCATGAGTTTCCTTTCTGGTTACAACCAACCTTGCCTCCAGCAGGGAGCCCTGACACTCGCCTAACCGATGGCATTCCTGCCGGGTCCAGCCCTGTTCCCGAGCCGCCGGCCATGGCCTCCCCGGGAGCCACAGGCGCTCCGTCGGCCACAGCTGCTCGGGGGTCTGCAGCCTCACGGCAGCAGACCTATTAGGGAGGAGGACCACGAGGGAAACTAACGGCAAAGGCCGCGGCCGCAGTGTGGCCGGGAGCCTCCCGGCGCCTCACAATACCGCGTCCTTCGCTCGCCCAACCGGGCCTGCTCCTCCTGCTGCCGGTGCCCGTTCCGGCCCGGCCCGCGCCGCCCCCGGCCCCCGCTGTCCTCGGCCCCCACTACTCACCATGCCGGGCCAGGGGAAAGCGGGGGTAGCAGACTGCCTCGGCTACCCACACCACACAGCGCAAACGGGCCCTACCCTCCTCCCCGCTTTCGCTTCTGCCCTGACGCTGCCGGCCGCTGCTCCCGCCCAGGCCGGCTTGGCCCGGCCCGGCCCGGCCCGGCCCCCCCACACCTCGGCGAGCGGCGGCGGCGCGGTGCTCAGCAGCGGTTGATGCCGAGGCCCGCCATCCGCCATCCGCCATCCGCCGGCCGCCTCGCCGCACGCCCCTCCTCGCCNCCCACCCACCTTGGCCGGCGTCCGCCGAGCCGGCCCCGAAGCGGGAGTTGCTGAGGCTTTTCCTCCTCCGCTTGCCTGTGATCGGCTAGGAAAGACCTCGAGGGTGCCAGGAGCGAGAAACGGACGCCTTCGCAGTCAGACAGGCGGTGGATGCCATTGTCTCGGGGCTGGTGGCCGAGGTCTACAACCCAAGCACACTGCCCCTTCCTTCACTGAGGTATTAATGGGTTTCTGTTGTTTATTAACCCTGCCAAATTGGACTTCAGACTGCGGCTCACAGGCACGCGTTGTGCATCCTAGAGACGAGCACTGCTGGGTAGCAATCCAGCTGGGCATCTTCTGCCTCCTGAAAGCACGTTATTAAAACAAAACAAACGAAAAAAAACAAACCATAAAACCCCAACAATAACAACAACCCAAACAACAACACATAGTTTTAGCCAGGTATACTTATGTGCTTTGTAAAAGGATGGAGTTGCATTGCTGCTTGCTTTCGGCACTTGCATTTCCTACTGGTGAATCTGTTGGAGAGTAATGTGGCCTGTCAACGCAGGTTTCCCACAACACCAACTGATCCCAGGGAGATGGGTCAGGAGGGATGCCATGTCCACCTGGCAAGGCCCTCTAGTTACAGGACTCTGAAACTATGGCTGGAAGTGTTGAGAATGCAGAGAGCCTTTGTGATTTGTATCTTTTTTGCAGTTCTCAGTTCTCAGTCAAGTGTACCAGGTCTTACATCAAAGCCAAACTGAGCTTACTTTCAAATTAAGACTTTGTGAAACACAACATCAAAAGCTGTCCAAAACACACATACTCTGCCTTCTGCATCTCTGTCACTCACCTGCTCCTCACTCATTCACAGAGGTTACATCACTCCCTGGCACAGGGGAGGTGGCTCACATTTGAGACTACCCACACAAGTAAAGTCACAGGCTGGACCTAAACAGTATTTCTACCAAATAGAAGCTCCCTCACACACCTGATATCTTTCCACCGGTTATTTAGACATCTGGATTTTAAAAGTCAATTGATAACATACTAAGGCTGTGGTTCCCTGATTTACTGCAGCCAGAAGAGAAAGGGCTCTCTTCTTCCTCACCTTCCCTCCTGCTGCCTCCACCTGAGCAGGTCTGTCCTCTCAGCTGGACTCAAGGGAACAGTGTGACCAAGGACAAGCATCTCCTAAAATCCCCTTCAGAGCACTCACATCTGGGCATTTCATCCACTATCAACAGAGGAATGGCCTCAGAAGGTAGCATTGCAGCACAAAAGCAACAGAGACCTTCAGGTGCACTGCAGCATCCTGCCCATTTCTTCTTAATTCTCTGGCATAATCTTTCCTGTTCATTAAAAGCAAATAACTTCAGGCAGTTTCTGAAAAGTAACAGCTGGATCAATTTCTCAGCAACACAAATAGTCTCCAAGTGACTATCTCAGTGCCTATGCATTTATGTTTTCCAAGTACCCCTTGTCTACACTTTCCTAACAGCCATTTTTTAATAAAAAATATCCTGATTCTACTAATCATCGCTGCAATTTCACAGTTAAAGATATTAACAACAACAACATAGAAATTTCAATTCCTCACTCATTATTAAGTCCATATATTTCTCATATAGATTTTCCCCTGATACAGTCTTAGAATAATTTTTTTTCCACTGGTTGTTTGGGGTTAATCCTACTCTGTTTCCTTATAAATGAGCAGGAACACCTCCCACTTGGGATATCACCTCTCCATTAGGACCATCTGAGAGTGTTTTCAATCCCTCTTTGCTGGACTTTCTTCTGTCATAGCCGAAAGCTTAAACATCTGGGCAAACACAGCCTGGGATTTTTGCACTTGGTGCACAGAAAGAGCACCCTGGCAGCACTGTACTTTGGTGCACTGTGGCTGTCCTGAGTTTGATCAAGTATAATCTGGGCATTCTATCTGATTGTTACACTTGCTCACAACCATTTTGCACACATGTAACTCTGTCTTTCTATAGTATCTATCTACAGAAAGTTGCACCAGGGGATGTTAAGATTGGATATTAGGATAAATTTATTCACTGAAAGTGTTGTCAAACACGGGAAGAGGCTGCCTAGGGAAGTGGTGGAGTCACCATGCCTGGAAGTATTGAAAAGATGTATAGCTGTAGTGCTGAGAGACATGGTTTAGTGGTGGACTTGGCAGCACTAGGGTAACAGTTGGATTCGATGGGTCTTTTCCAACTTAAGGGTCTTTTCCAATTTACGTGACTCTATGATTCTACAAGTGTTTTCTAAATACTTTGTTGTTTGTAGAGGTTTTGCAATAACAATTTGCTTATGAGTTTGCATTCCCACATCTGAGAGTACAGAGAGTACAGAGGCCATTTATTCAAGCTTCAGAGAAAAATTCTGGCTGATGAAAAAGAGCATTAGTAGATCTATAGCAATATTTGCCTATCTAATAAGCAAATGAAACAAAGGGAAATATAGGCTCAAAGGAGAGGCCTGGCTTGAAGGCAAGCATTAGGGAAAATGTCAGGTATCTATGGCATAGTTGAAAATACAGGGGTAGGAGTTTGGAAGGAGTTACAAAAGAATGACAACTTCCAGCTTTATGAGATAATCACAGTGGGATTTGTAAGACAAAGGGACAGCACCTATTGTCATCTTTAAACTACAGAAAGAGCTCAGATTGTGGCTCTTAGATTCTAAGTGCTACAACAGAAGATTTCTGAGACTGAAGCTGTAGGCTGTGGTTCTCGGTGACCTCAGAACTGGCTGCTCCTTTCCTCCTTGCCTGTATCAGGTCTGCCAGCTTCAGCAGATGCTTTACTGAGCTGATCCAACCCACTAAGCCAGCAGAACACTATTCCCTTTTCTTTGCCAGGATTTTTTCTGCTGATTCAATGAGTTAAACCAGGTCAGTGCAAGATTAGACAACCACCAGGTCTAACATCAGAGGAGTGAGGAAGAGAGGAAACAGACTTTTCCCTTTCTGTGAAAGCAAGCCATCAATGTGACTCAAGCTGTAACAGGTAATTTTACCCTGAGAGGCAGATTCATAGGGTTAAGCCAAGCCAAGACTCTGCTACTGGCAAAAGAAATCATTCCAGACTTTTCCCTTCCCTTAGTCATGCTTTCCTGATGTCTCTTCTCCACTAGCTCAGACATTCATATGGCCACATGTTAGGCAGGATCTGCTTGCCAATAGAGCTGAAAGCTAATCCAGTCTAAAAAAAAAATAAATTAGGCAGGATCAATTTTGGCAGCCAGGTGATCCCACAGCCGAACAAATACCAGTGCCAGGATGAGCCAGAGCCTGCTTCAGTGGCAGCCTGCACACACGTCAGCATAAACCAGAAGTGTCCCTGCAGACCATAATTTCACAGATGCTTCCAGCCAGCTATTGCTGGCGCTGCTGCCAAAAGTAACACAGCCTTGCCCTTAGGCCACACCAACGGATCATTCCAGGCCTCAGGCATCCCCTCTGTTGTGCTGGAGAAGATGTCTCACACAAAACTTATTGATAAATGTAGCTGGGGGTAAAATAAGTTCTTTTCCTGATTTTTTGTTTGTTTGTTTGTTTGTGTTTTTTTTGGTTTGGTGGGTGTTGTGGGTTTTTTTGGTTGTTTTTTTTTTTAATTTTTCATGAGGTTTGTATTTCCCATCAGTAAGGCTTCTCTGAAGCCTTGCAACCAAAGACCTGTCAGATTGTAGTTGTCTCCTAGGGTGAAACACCAAGGAAAAGAGGTCATTTGAGGGCATTTTCCAGTCTTATGCTTGGCTGCAAGTTTGCCTTTTACTTCCCAGGGAAGGAGGCTAAGGCTTCACATCCCATTGCAGAGGTTTCAGAGGACAGAGTACACTGCAGCATTGGGACAGTGACTTCTTGAAGCACATATGATTTATTCAGCCGTGATGGTGTGAGCATACCCTCAAATGATGTACAATGTAGTTGCTGTGGGGACCTAAATATGGAAATAAAGCTGAAAAAGCTTTGATGCCAATAGTGGCTCAGTAGGAAGATGCTGTAAGTTAACAATCTACTCAGAGCACCTCCATGTATCAAACACCTTACTCATATAGAGACATTTCACAACTACATTGTATCTGACTGCATTTCTTTGAAACAGATACATCTGGACTATATTAAACGCTCCAAATGAGGGATCAGAGAAAGCAATTTTTGGTTACTGCTCCATAAAAGCTACTTTTAATATGCATTGTAGAAATACCAGGCATTAAAAACCCATAAAGGATTGTCAGTTACTGAAATGACCAACTGTTTTTTCAAGTTTGAATTTCAGAGACTCTGTTGACATCAGCAAGGTCTCTGATGACTATTTTAGCAGCACTGAAGAGCTCTGTAGTTTGACATACAGAACNATTTACAAAGAATGTACAGCCACGTCCCATTTCCTTGCACGCAGAGGAAGAAAATGGGAGGGAGTACTGTGCGGCAGTCCAAGTGTGCTGCTCTAGCCAGAACGCTTGCCCAGAAGAAGCTGTCCCTTGGCTTTTTCTCAGGGCCATGCACCACTTCTTCTCCCACTGTCTGCTGGCTCTCACATGGTGTTTCCGGTCCCGGACATGCACATAGGCAAACACAGCTGCAACCAATCTGTGCTTTTGCTGCCGCGTTCGCAAGCAGTCCCTAGAGAAACCTTTCTGACTTTCCCCAAATTAGTGCTTGCTCATATGAGTTATCTCATCGTAGTGCTTGGCCATCTAATCCTGTGCTGTGGGCAGCAGTTTCTAGTTTTTAACAATCTTACACCATAAAGAACTTAATTGCTCCTTCCTGAACAAAGCATGGCCAGCACGCCTGTCAGTTTTAATGAGGTTTGTGACTGCCTATGGATCAAAGCTCTGCTCCAGTGCATTTTGCTTATATTGCATAAAGAGAAGTGACCTCCAAAGTAAATAGAACAATGAGGAACAAAATTAATTTTCATACACAATTTCTTCTATGACTTGGCAAGCATCAGATTCGCTGCATAAAACAGAAGACTTCCTACAGAATGTTAATCGTCACAAGAATACATGATAATGAAGATTTCAAAAGTACAAGCACAACCTGTTTTTCATCTGAGACCTTGTCTGTATCATCTTCCAAACCACAGGCCTGACCCTGGGAGTGAAAGGACTGCTTTCAGTAAACAAACCTTGATTTTCCAGTCCTGCACCATCATTTACTTCTGTGCAAGTTGCATGGAGACGTTACTAAATCCATTCCAGCATATTTAATAATTTTTTTTTTCATTGGTTTTCACAGGTGCAACTGCTTCCACAAAGCTTGTGGCAGCAGAGAAACAAAGTCCCAGGAGTCTTTAATAGCAGGGCTAAGAGGAATTATTTTTCTGAGAACTGATTAGTTGTGACTTATCACATACTGTAACAAATGAAGAGTTTCCATTTCTTCCGTGAATTGGGCTGTATCAGGGAACTTTTCTGAAATGTACTTTTCTGCACCCAGTAGATCTACTCTGCAGAGCTAATGAGAGACAGTTGCATTTTGTGAATGAAGCTCAGAGCTAGAGAACAAAACAAGTCAACGACCATTATTTTCTTTCATCAGGACCTCCAAATATTCCTGCATTTGTGAAATGGATGGTGATGGTCATTTTCCTGTTTTTCTAACATGATTCCCAGACAAAATGTCTCTGCTGCTACTGTTCAAGGAAATAAAGCTAAATCCCTGTGAGCAACAAACATGTTTAGGCATGCTAAACATAATTTTACTCCCAGTGTGGGAGGGTCTCAAATACTTGGCCTCCCCAGTGAAAGAAATGTACATTCAAGAAAGGCAGAATCTGAATTAACCCTTCATTACCAAACACTTACACTTAGAAGCATCTTCATTTCCTTGGGGCATTTCTTTGTGCACTGTAAAAACTCTGGTGTTCAAATATGCTCTGAACAGGCTGACACGCACGTTTACTTATAGGGCACCACCCTGCTGGAACTGCTCACCTCCTCCTCCTCCTCCAAGAAACATATACAAACAAGCCATAATTCTCACCAGCTGACCAGCTGACTTCTGCCTTACTCCCACTGGAGCAACATTATTTCCTGCTTGATTTTGCCCAGCATCAGAGCCCTCAGTCAGGATGTATCTTTGCCCCTGTTCCTGGACAATTCGATTGTGTCACTGAGCTGCCACCAGCTGTTGTCAGGGTGATGAGCAGCTGGGCTATGCACCTAAAAGGAGACAGGATGGATGCATGGATGAGAGTTGCACTGACCTTGGTTCCCTGAGGCTGCTGCCCACTGAGCACATAGGTACTGGAGACAATGTGCTCTAGAGCGGCGCTGGCAACTTCTCCAGGCTGTGACATGTACCCCGCAGGTGCCGCAGTCTGCTAGCCTGTAAAACCAGCCTCTCAAGTTAAGAGAGTAGAGAAACTGGCAGGAAGGCATGACCAGTCACTGCTGGCCCTCCCCTTGGGTCCAACTGATTTGGCAATGCTGACTTCATGTGGCAAAATGGATTTGTATTCCCATTCCTCATTCTGGGAAAGAAAGGACTTACTGGTGCATGGGGAAGNAGCATTTACTGTAACAAACCCGCAGTGTGTGACAGACAATAAAAATCCCGCAGTGACTCAAGTGGGACTAATTATGTGAACAACAAGCTACCAAGGAGAATCATGGTGCCTTCCATACGAAATAAATAAACATCCATTTCCACCTAATATTTACTTCTTTTAAGTTCAAGACTAATCCCATTCAACATATTTTAAGAAAGTGAGCTCTTGACCCCTTATGTTTATGGGCTGTGGCAGTAAGTCCAATAAAAGAAAGGAAGCATCTTTTAAAGCTGCTCTTAAAATCAGTTTGGTTTTACCCACAATTTTTTAAAAAGACAATGTTTCACTTCATGTTTCAAGTAAAGAGGTAAGCATGACTGATAGAGCCCATCGGACTGGTAAGATATTTCTTGCTAAGAAGATGGGTTGGAGAAATGATTTTTTTTTTTAATATCCACTCAACCCTCTATCCTCCCCTGCTCTCCTGACAGATAACATTGTACCACATGGGTTATATTAGCCACATCATATTATATACTGTAATAAAATGTTAAAGGAGCTTTGTAGGTGAAATGTCACAAGATAAGACACCATCTGTAAACCACAGAAAACAATGATTTAATCTCAAACTGGTTTGGAGGTAAGAAAGCTTTTAACTATAAGTATTTCATTTTTTAAAATTTCATGTCTGCATAATATCCTAGATCAAGAGTTTATAGCACAGCATTTATTGGATATTCTTCTGTAGATAAATAAAAATGTGAATAGTACAAGTGGGCTTTTACAGTCATGTTATCTCTGTTTACTGTACTTGTTGGAGCCCAGTTTGTGGCCTCTGTTCTGGATGCTGTAGGGACAGCTCTAAGGCTTTTGCTAAAGAAGCACTTGTGTAACCCGAAGGCCATAAGTCAAGGTACAGCTTTTTAAATTACATGGCTTTCTATCTCTATGGAAGAGACACAAACCTGATCTCAAATTGTGCTTTGCAAAAAAAATAAATGCAATGATTACATGCTGGCTTTTCAGTTGTAGCAGTCTTTACAGCTGAGCTCAGCTGGTTCTGAGTCAATCAGGAAAAACATTCTACCAAACCTTCTGAAAAGTTAAGAAAGTTCTGGAGCCCTCACCACAGGATGGATGTGGAACTGTTGGAGAGGGTCCAGAGGAGGGACACGAAGATGATCAGAGGGCTGGAGCACCTCTGCTATGAGGACAGCCTGAGAGAGTTGGGGCTCTTCAGCCTGGAGAAGAGAAGGCTTTGAGAAGACCTCATAGTAGCCTTCCAGTATCTGAAAGGGGCCTACAGGAGGGCTGGGGAGGGACTGTTCACAAGGTCTTGTAATGACAGGACAAGGGGTAATGGGTTTAAACTGGCAGAGGGGAGATTTAAATGGGATGTAAGGAGGAAGTTCTTCAGTGAGGGTGGTGAGACACTGGAATGGGCTGCCAGGGAGGTTGTGGCTGCTCCCTCCCTGGAGGTGTTCAAGGCTGGGCTGGATGAAGCCTTGAGCGACCTGATCTAGTGGGAGGTGTCCCTGCCTATGGCGGGGGGTTGGAACTGGATGATCTTTGAGGTCTCTTCCAACCTAAACCATTCTACGGTTCTATGATACTTTAGAAGGAAATGGGACCCAAAAAAATGATAGGTAAGACTCAGTATCTGGAAAAGTCTGGAAGATGAGGAGACACAGCACGGTGTAGGGAGCCAAAGCAATGGAGGCAGGTAAGGAAACCCTGGATGAGAGGTGTTTGGCCTCCAGTGCACATGGCTGTGCAGACCTCCCTCTTCAAGGAGTCCTGCTGTTTTCAACTTCTCCAAGAAAGAATTATTAAAAAAACAAAGGATCCCACAACAACAACAACAAAAGAAACATAAACACCCCAAACAAACAAACAAAAAAAACAAACCCGAAACACGCCCAAATCCACTAAACACACAAAAAAACCCCAAAGCACCAAAAAGCCCCACCCCCCCCAAAAAAAAAAAACCAAAAAAAAAACCCACCAAACAAACAAAAAAACAGCCCACAAACAAAAAAAGGGCCAAGAAGATAAATGAGGTACTTGTTCCTTGGACCCAGGAATAACTGACCAGTAAATTTCCACAGAGGAGTCCCTTCCCACATAGCCCAGTGCCGCCTGCGCTGGCGTGACGCCTACCACCTGCCCATCATGATTAGCGTTCCCTTTTATTTAGTTAGTTTTACATACATATGTAAATTGTTCTGCCTATATACAGGGAGAGGTGGTTGTTGAGGCGGTCAGTTGCGAAGCGCCACGCTGCCGGGCGAGCGCTCTCCCTCCTCAAGCCACCGCCACAGGCGGCCACACCCAGGTGCTCAGCGGAGAAGGAGGAGCAGGTTTCCGGCTGCGCGCGTTTTAATTCAAATGTTCACTTCCTGAGGAAAGATGGCGCTTTAATGTGCTTTTTTTTTTTTTTTTTTTTTTTTTTTTTTTTTTTTTCCTTTCCCCTTTTCCCCCAGAGCGCACTGGATTTCATGAGAGTCCCCGGCTGAGCTGCCCCAAGGGGCGCGTTGCCCGCCATGTCTCTTTCCAAGCCGTGCCGGGGCGGATTCCTGCCCCGTTGTGAGTCCGTTACTCCGCTCGGCGGCGCCAGCCCGCACCCGCCAGGAGGCGTTACTGCCGCCCTACCCCTGTCGGCCGCCTTTGCGACTGCGCCGTACCGTGGGTCCGGCCAGTCATGGCCGCCTTGGGGTTCTGTTGCTGTCCGTGCTGCCAGGGTGGCGACGATGACAGCGTCCCGCTGGAGGAGATGCCAGCGGTGCAGCTCGATACGCAGCGCATGGGTAAGCGGGGCGGGCCGGCGTGTCCCCTCCGCTAGCCGCTCGAGTCGGGCCGGAGCCGGGCGGACGGAGGCTGCGGGGCTGTGGCGGCGCGGAGGACACCTTCCAGTAGACCAGGTTGCTCAGAGCCCCATCCAGCCTGGCCTTGAACGTTGTCAGCGAGGGGGCATCCACAAGTTCAGTGGACGGCCCGTTCTGGTGCCCCACCGTCCTCACAGTGAACAGCTCCTTTCTTTATTCCACGGTTACCCTCTTTCAGTTTAAACCCGTTACTCTCTTGAGAAAGAGGCCCTCTCCCATCTTGAGGTACTGGAAGGCTGCTATAAGATCTTCTGGAGCCTTTTCCAGGCCGAGCAATTCCAACTCTCCTAGCCTGCCCTGATAGTGGAAGTACTCCAGTCTTCTCATTGTGGTTGTCCTCTGGACACATTTGAGCAGGTCCATATCTTTCTTATGCTGGATTTCTGGACACGTTTGAGCAGGTCCATATCTTTCTTATGCTGGATTGTAACTATTTCATAGAATAAACTGAGTTGGAAGGGACCTTCGAAGGTCATCTAGTCCAGACCCCTGTGCTGTTAGCAGGGGCGTATTCAACTAGATCAGGCTGTCCAGAGCCCTGTCGAGCCTCAGTTTTGAAGTACCTCTAGGGATGGAGCCCCAACCTGTGCAACCTGTTCCTGTGATCCCCTGCCCTCATAGTGAAGAACCTGTTCCTAACGTCCAATGTAAATCGTCTCTAGTTTGTAGCCGTTGCCCCTTGTCCTGTCAGTACAGGCCTTTGTAACAGTCTCTCTCCAGTTCCATGGAACTGTACTGTCCCAAACAGAAATATGCATCTGCCCTTGAAGTTTATCCTCTCAAGTGAAGTGTGTTGGGAAAAAAAAAAAAAAATTAAAAAAAAACTCTTTTTGGCACCTACTTTAGAAGGATTTGGCAGTTTTCAGGAAATAAACCTCAATCTGGCTGACATTCAGTTGAAGCTCATCAGCAGAGTGAGTATGTGGAGTTGTGTACCTAAGTCTCAGAGGGGATTGTCTGAAGGGGAAAGGCTGCCTGATGGGGTAATACTAAAGAGCTTAGTCAGGTTAGGTGGGGGATGGTGATTCAGAGCAGAGGCAACCAAGTTACAGCCATGAAGGTGCAGTAGGAGCCAAGCCATACAGAGTCTTCCCATAATGCTCTTTGAGCGTCATGCTTGGGATGAACTAGCTAGAAACCATACCTGGGCATCATTGAGGAGAGAATTGAGCTGGATTAGGTGCATCAGAGTCAAGGAAAGATCAAGGAGGAAAGTGATGGTGGCCTGTCCAGGATCCAATGCTTGAACGCAGTTACTGTCCTCTTTTTATTCACTTACGTTAAGCTTGACTGTTTCACATATTCTTGATTAACAGCACTGCCTGGAGATTAAGTCTTCCACTGGAGAAGAAACACTAGAGAATTTTTCTAATGGAAGGATTTTTTTCCCAAGAATAATTAAACACCTTGAAATTCCATTAAAAAGTTGTATCCAGTGTACTTTTCAGATTTTTTTTTTTCTCCAGCATGTAGAGGGCTCTAGGTTATAGGACTTGGGTCTCACAGTGAACTCTTTCTGACTAATTGTAAGTTATGCCACATTAGAAGCAAAGGTTGTAATCAGCATGCTGCTGTAAAACCCAAGAGGTGAAGTTAAAGCAGTGTATAGTTTTTAAATAAACAAACTCTTGTTGAAAGATGGACTAGCCTGTAAACAGCCTTCCTTTTCTTACTTCAAAGCATGGCACATCATAATTCTTACAGACTAATGAACCTCTTACTTGGGGCAGGGAGAGCAAAAGCTGTTCTGAGTGTTTAGTGTTTAGCCCTCAGCTAAGGACTGCTTCCAGACATCTGAAAATGTTTTGAAATTTTTGTTTAGTTTGTTTGGGTTTTTTTGTTTTTTTCCTTGCAGGAACAGATGTTGTTGTTGTTAAAAATGGCAGAAGAATATGTGGCACAGGAGGCTGCTTAGCCAATGCACCTTTGCATCAGAACAAGAGCTACTTTGAGTTTAAAATCCAGTCCCCAGGTTAGTCAGCAAAAATGTACAGCTTGAAACTGGAAGGTATGTTAGATTGCCTGTTGGTGGTTGTATCTCAAATACCAAGCACAGGCATCTTTCTAATTAAATCTTTGAGCTTTATAAATTGTCATTGTGTAAAAGTCAATGTCAGTTTTGTTTTTTTTCCCATATTGTGGCTCTGAAATACTAAAAACAATGGTAAGTATGTTACTAAAGGAGTGCAAATACTAAAACACTGTACTGTTTTGAGTGCTGTTCTATGCATGTTTTCTAGTTAGCATATTGTAGAACTGTTTTTTAGTAAAGAAATGCTTAGGATCATGTGTAGTTATGAAGTATACTCCTTTAAGTAGTACAGTGCATCTAGAAATATTTGTAGTTATTTGCACAAGCACTGCGTTTGCCCAACCAAGAGTAACACTCCTTGTGCTACACTTTGCTCTTCAAATCAAGTGTTCAGCACTTACTCTGACACAGCCTTATCAAGAGAAGCCTTTCAGCACCCTGTTAGTTGTTTATTTTTTACAGATCTAAAGCAAGGCAGCTGAAAGTGAGTAAAATTTATAAGGATTATGCTTTTACTGATGTGGCCAGCTTCAGTAATGCAGTGTGCACTCCACACTTGCCTGTATTCTAACATTGAAAGTCAGCCTGTATTTTTAAAAACAACAGACACTGTTAAAATGAAGCTTTTCTTTCCTAAGTGTGTAGAGGGTGGGGGCAGAAGAAGGGAACTGTTAATCCAGAGACAGACCTTATGATAGCAGCTGGAGCTTGAACCCAGCACTTTCTGGGTAAGGACTGTTTGCATTCAGTTGGATTGCAGTGCAGGCAGATTGAACACAAATATGTTCAAAACGCATTGCAGTCAAACCAATTGTTTAGCTTTAAACTGCAGATGAACCCCAGATCAGTCTTAACTTGGCAGTCTTAGTGTCCTTTCTGTTGGGGGAAGAATCCATTGCAGCTGCTGCTCCTATATGGTCATTCACACAGATACAGTATCTGTCTTCTTATATTTGAGAAACTCAGGAAATAAGCTCTGCCGTGTCTCATCTATTCCTGTGCCCCAAGGCTGCAGAATTGTAGATCACTTAATTAAACATTTGATTCTCAGAAGGGACCTTTTTAGGGGTCATCTATGGGATCACTCTGGCTATTGGTAAGTTTTCTGATGTCTAATCTGAATCTTGTTCATGTTCTTGTCCTTTTCATTCTGATCACATGCATATTAGAACTTTTTTCCTGCACTTTTGCCCTTTGAAACTAATTTTTTAAAAATATTTTTGCCTGATTTTAGTCTTCTGTAGATTTAACAGTCCCAGATTGTTGGAGGTTTTCTCCATCATCTCCTTATGGATGATGTTTTCATGCTTTTCATTGGTTTTGTTTTTTCTTCTAGAATATCTATAAATGACTTAATTGGTCTGGAGGTGTGATGCTTAAAATGAATGCTTTGCCCCAGCTACAGCAGCAGTAGATGCCCTTCATCTGCTGCACGTAACTATATGGCTTCCTTATACATGACATAAATGCAGAAACCTTTCACAACAGTAGGGCACAGTCATGCTCAGCATGTGGTCTGCAATAGCCTCCAGATCATATGAACTGGCTGCCAAGTTAGTACTGTATTTGTGCAACTTAGTGTTCCTACTAGCCTCCTGTTCTTTGCAACTGAGAATAAGCAGATGCATTTTCCTTATTTCAGGCCTCTTAACCAATTGGTTAGGATCTGTCAAGGTCCAGAGGGCAGAGATTAACAATATCTCTGTCCAGAGAAGCAAGATCTGTTCTTACAAATTTCTGTGTTGTGAAATTAAGGTGCAAGCGAGACCAGTATCACCACGAAACTATTTATTAAAGGATAAAGTTGAACAAAACAGGGAGAGAGAGAGGGAACAACGGAGAAAAGAGGAGAGGAAAAGAGCAGGGACTATATTACCATCTGCTGGAGATGGGGAGAGAGAGAGAGGTGTGCGTGGCCCAGGGATGTTCTTCCATGGAGTTCCTTAGGAGTTCTTCTGGAGTTGTTCTGGTGGAGTTATTGTGCAGGAGTTGTTCCTTGAGTTCTTCTCATTGGTAGGCATTGCCCAGTTTTTTTAATACAGTTTATTTTGTACCTTAGATTGATGTCTAGTTATAGCTCTCCAGGGAATCTTCCTGCGTAGTCTCATGCATTTGCAGGGGTCTGGCGGTGGCACCGGGGAGGGCCTTTGCCCCCTCCCTGCACCGCTTACCTGTCCATACGCCAAATACACATACTCCATAAGCCTTTTCTCTTTGGGGTAGCTGATGTAAGGTGTACACATCGTGGACATTCAAGCCAGGCTGAAGTCCGGGAAGGCCACACGGGCACTGTATCTCTGTTGATTTGCATCCCTCAGCCATCAGCCAGGCACCTTGTCTGAGTCCCGGAAGGTAACAAAGGCAAGCTTTATCTTTGTTGATTTGAACAAAGGAGAGATGACTTTAAATCTCACGGGATCATATAAACTTGAGAGGCCTCTGAAGAGCTTGCAGTCCTGTCAGGTCGTTTTTGTCAGTATGTTTAATAAGCACGTTGTCAAATTATCCAAGTCACTGGTATGAATATGGAACAGTGTCTGACCTTGTGTATCCAGTGCAAAACCTCAAACCCTGATTGAGTCATCTTTTTTCATTTGACAGAGTGCTACTGATGAGTAGTCCTGGAATACAGTTTTCTAACCGCTTGTGTATTCATACTGCTGTTACTGTCCAGACCGTGTTTTCATAGTTTGACTGTTTCAATGTTTTGAGTTTCAAAACCATTACCAAATCAAAAACTATTATATTTGCAGTTACTCTCTTTTTCCCTGAGAAGGAAATGGTGTTGTTTACAAATCCATGCTAGTTTTGGGGTTTTTTTACATCCTTCTACAGTGACAGAGCTTGTTTGCAGTATTTTTTCTGGGAACAAAAATGAAGTGGTTATAGTTCTCTGTATTCTTCTATTTCAGGACAGATGCTGTTTATCTTCATTTTCTTGTGACTGTTTATACTTGTTCTGGCCGGGATAAAGACACTGTCTTCATAGCAGCTCCTATGGTGCTGTATTTTAGATCTGTGACCAAAACAATACTATTGTTTTGTAGCTATTACTGAGTGGTGTTCACACAGTATCAAGGCCTTCTCTCTCACTCTGCACTTCCAGTGAATAAGGTCAGGAGTGCACAAGTTGGGAAGGAACACAACCATACAGATGACCTGAGCTAACCGAAGTGATATTTAATGCCACTTAATGTCATGCTCAGCAGCAAAAGGGAGATGAGGAGATTGAGGGGAGTTAGCTATTTCTTACTTGGGAAATGCCTAAGCATTGCTCTACTTATGGAAAGTGGTGAGTGATTGTCCTTGCATCACCGTTGTATTTTGTTTTCTTTCTTCTTCTTTGCTTATTTTTTTTTTTTATCTTCAAGTCTTCCTGGGTTTATTTTTTCTTTCCTCCCACTGATGCCTGCAGGTGAGTGGCTGTGTGGGCCTTAGCTGCTGACCGGGGCTAAACCACAATAGTCCTGCTATTTCTAAGAGGTTTACTGGTAGTGCTGCCATGGTACTCACTTAAAATACGTTCTTTATGCTGTTCTCCTTCAGTCAGGTATTCCTCAAAATAATGTGTTGGGGTTTTTTTCTTACTATGTTTGTTAATGTTGCTTTTCAGGGATTTGGGGTATTGGAGTTGCTACCCAGAAAGCAAACTTGAATCAAATTCCACTTGGCCGAGATATCCATAGCCTGGTGATGAGAAATGATGGAGCTCTCTACTATAACAATGAAGAGAAAAATAGGCTACCAGCAAACAACCTTCCTCAGGAGGGTGATGTGGTGGTGAGTTTCTTAAGGCTTCTTTACTTCCTGAACTGTTTTGAGATTCTTCTTATTTATGGCTTTCGGGTCAAACAGACCATTTTGGTCAAGTTGTTGAACTCGCATCTCCCCGTGGGGAAAGTGCTGATACAAACTCCGGTTGTGTTTGAACAGATCAGCAGCTGGCATATCAGTGGACTTCCTTCTCAGTGTTGCTATGTTTCTGAGGGACAGACTTTAACTCATGTTTGTAAAGTAGCCTCTAATGCTTTATTTCAGTCTGATTGCAGTAATTTCTGATGCATAATTCCTGTCACAAGGGTCATAAATTGATGGAGATGGTACCTCTCTGAAAAAATAATGTACTGGAGCACATTGTAATGTCTGCGTTATTATTAGCATGCACCATGCCCAGGTGAACTCAAGATTCCACAGCTAACTGCTTAATGATTAGAAGGACAGAGCTATGCAGGGATAGTTTCCAGGTGATAAATGAATTGTATTTTTAGCCAGACTTCTGTAGGGAAGGAGAGAGATTAAGTGAGGAGGGGATAATGCTCACTGAGAAAATGATTAAGGATGGGAGCAAGTGGAAATCCTTAACACTTTTTTAACTTCACTATTCCAGGTTTCTCCAAACATCTTTTGGTGACTTTGTTCAAAGGGTTCTGTTTTATTGCTGTCATTTTTCCAATGTCCTCTTAGAGGACATTTAGTTGTAAAAATATATAGGAGCAATGCAATGAAATTTAGACCATTTATCACTGCTGGGTTTCTTGCTGGGTAACTTTTCCGTTATATAGCAATGGCTAGAAATTTTATCTTTAGAAGCTTCACACAGCTTTGGCTGATACCTCCATCCTTTAGCCTCAGATACTGTATTATCATTCTAATTTATTTGTGAAATTGATTTTCATGAGGCTTGCATGCTGTTTCAGGGTTTGGTCAACCTGAGTAGTTGATATGTTTGGTCAACCAAGCAGCTGATATGTTCCTGCAAGCTCCCCAGTTTTCATAAGCTTCAATTTATTTTGTTCTGTCACAAAAATAGATTTCTGAGGTACTGATTGGCAACAAAAATTGTCACACTCAGCCCGTACCAAAAGAATGAGAATAAGCATTTAGCTAGCAAATAAGTAACTTATTACTTTGTTAGTGATTGCTTTGTGCTCTGCAGTCATCATATTTATAGCATTGTGTATGAAACCGTGGTGTGTTGCTGCTGGCAGAGTAAATTTGCTGAGAGCATTTCCCTATTGGAAATTTAATCCATAGCATCACTATTTATTAAAGCTATTTCCATGGACAGATACGAACAAGAAGACTTCAAACTGTCTAATATTCAGAGTAATTGAAAATCCTGTGTTTGACATGGTGAAGAATAGTTTGGAAATTTGTTTTGTAAGATCTTGCATCTTCGTAAGACAACAGTATGCAGTGCTATGCTGTATCCACATTCACTGAACATTAAGGAATCCTGAGCATTCAAAAATACAAATAGGTTCACAGATTCATAGAATGGTCTCAGTTGTGTGGCGAGTTAAGAACTTACCCTTCCCCTCCCCCCAGTTAAAATTTACCTGACCAGCTCAGACGGCTTGGAAGTAAGCTAAAGCTATATTTTACAGCAAAGCTAAATTTACAAGAATATATGCACAATATATTTACATGTATTTACAATGATACACAGTTTAGAAATAATACAGAAATCCAATCTTCCCACCCTGGACAAAGAAAGCCCAGAAGGGGCCAATGTCACCCTCTCTCTCCCCAGATAGAAAACTACCAGCAAGGCTTATGTGTTATCTGAAAGAATGTTAGTGAAGGAGTTAGAGGAGTGAAGGAACAGTAAACTAATCCAGTGTCCAAGAGCCACGAAGAAAGCATTGTTTATACATTGGCTTTCTATACTTCTTTGCAAACCAATGAATAATATATGGACTTCATTATTGTTATTCTTTCACAACCAATGATCTAATTTAGTTAGATTCTGCACTGAACTTTCAGGAAAGTACTGATTTCTCTTATTAGAATATTTCAGTAAGCCTTAAATTACTACAGATTGGAAGGGACCTTAAAGATCACCTAGTTCCAACCAGCCTGGCTTTGACAGGGGCAACTTCCATTAGACCAGGTTGCTCAAAGCCTGGGTTTGGACAACTCTAGGGTGTGGGAATCCACAGCCTCCACTGGCAACCTGTTCCAGTGTCTCACCACCATCACTGGAAAGAATTTCTTTCTAATAAATGACAAGCAGATGGTACTGGTCGTTTATTAACTTCTAATTCTTTGCAGAAACACTTCAAGTGAGTTCTTCTAGGATGCTGTGGTTTGCATAATGGTGTTAAAATTTGCCTGTGGCTAAGAAGGCAGTGACCTAGCTGGGGGCGTTCCCGTGCTGCCGCGCGGAATTTAAGCTCACGTCAGGCATCAGAGCAGCCATTTTGAAGCGGCAACGGCAGCCTGAGCACTTTGAGCACCTGCAGTAGGTCCGGTAGCCTGAGCAGTCTTCCTGCTTGAGCCCTGCCAGCAGTGCCTGCTGAGAGAATTTTTTTTAAAAAAAAAAGAACACCCAACCAAACCAACAAGAAACAAACACCAAAGCTCAAGCC
>VWZI01017961.1:0-14840 GCA_013396835.1 Psilopogon haemacephalus
CCCCTGTGCTCAAGCCACTCTCCAACAGAATTTGCTATGGCTATGCTGCTTTTATGAGGGGCGAGTCCCTTTGAGCGCATGGAAGGCAAGTAGGTGATGTGGCTGGCTGTTGGCTGTGGCTTGGGGTTTTCTCTGCTGCTCCAGATAGCTGCTGGTGCACATGGTGAGGCTGATTGGTCTAGAGCATCTCCTGTCCCTGCAGCTTTTGGCATGGCAGCTATATAGTTTCCTTGCTATGAGAGGCTTTTTTAGCTGCAACTTTGACAGGAGCAATACAAGGCAAGGCTCACCATTTTGGCCTTGTATTTATCATTTGCCCAAGAACAAATCTGGCCCATAGGGAATCCCAGCAACCAGCACAATCAGCCAGTTCAATGGCATCAAGCCAGGCTTTAATCATAGAAGGTAAAGACCCAAGCCTAGCAAAGGTAAAGCATGGCCAGTACAGCTGCCTATTGCTTACCACAAAGGGAGGACATATATCTTGGACCCAGACTTCATGGCTCAAGGCCCCTTTGTCCTACTCCTGCACTCCCCAAACTCTGACAAGAAGTGGAGGGGAGAGGAGGATTGTGTCTGGACGAGCCAGGACCTGTATTGGCTTTGTGTAGGGCTTATGCAGCTTTGGTTTGGCCTCCCACCACAATTTAATCAGCTTTTAATTTTTTTTCTTCTGTGGATCAAAAATCTGTATAGTAAAAGCAGTTACAATAAGTTCAGTTTCACACAAGTTGGTTTTCAACCTTACCCTTCTGGAAGGCAAGCTACACACCCCTTCAGAAAAGCAAAATATGACAATCCAAGTTTACGTGCGTTCAGATATTAACGTAAAATGTAAGTTAATAAATCATAGAACAAGCTGCTGAAATGACTCACTTGAACAACTGCATAAAGTAGTTGTTCAAATTTTTTATTCTGTTCCAACATGTGGGACCACATTCAAAGGCCTGTCTTGCCTGAAAGCATTTGGGAAAGAGGGTGTGTGCTTACCATTATTATTAGCCTAGACATCTGCTTAAGGATTTAGAAGATATCAGGGTATATGTTCTACATTTTTCAGTGGTTATTACTTTAACTGGACTTCAAATATGTCAATGAAAGTTACCTGTCAAGAAAACTAAAAAAAACATCAAGAATCTAATAAAAGTTTCTTACTAAAGCATTTATTTTGTTTCAGTCATAATAAAGCCTGAACACCAAATATCACAGAATCACAGAACTTTAGATGTCAGAAGGGACCTCCAGAGATCACTGATTCAAACCTCCCTGCCAAGGCAGGATCCCATAAGGTAGTTCATACAGGAATGCATCCAGGCAGGTTTTGAAAGTTTCCAGAAAAGATGACTCCACAACCTCTCTAGGCAGCCTGTTCCAGTGCTCTGTCACCCTCACTGTAAAGAATTTTCTCCCCATATTGGACTGAAACCTTCTGTGTTCCAATCTGTAGTCGTTGCTCCTTGTCTGCTGACTACTGAAAAGAGATTGGCCCCACCCACTTGACACCCACCCCTCATATGTTTGCACACATTGATCTAATCTCCTTTCAGCCTTCTCCAAACTAAACAGCCCCAGATTTCTCAGTCTCTCTTCATAGGGGAGATGCTCAAGTCCCCCAGTCATCCTCATGACTCTCTGGTGGAGCAGGTCCCTGTCTCTCTTGAACTGGGGAGCCCAAAACAGGACACAATAATCCAGGTGTGGTCTCACTGGGGCAAAGTAAAGGGGGCAGAAGAACCTCCCTAGATGTGCTGGCCACACTTATCCTGATGCACCCCAGGATGGCATTCGTTCTCTTGGGGGAACAGAATACACAGTATGGAGAATGAGGGGAATTACAGAGGCTGGGGAAAAGGGGAAAAAGGGAACAAAATGCACAAAATAGAAATACAACCTGTGGAAATGGAGTTTTGAGTCCAAACACTGGAATTGATGATTGGGTGGTGAATGAAAGCAGGATGCAGGCTTTTCATGATGAAATGCAGTCAGGATTACAAAGAAAAATGGTTGTTAACCCCACATGTCGGCCGAAGAGCATGTAGTGTTTGGCAGCAAGGAGTTGGCCAGGCAGGATGAGAGACAGAAGATAAGATGTCCACCTCTTTTTGTAGCAAGTCCTTGGCAGGAAGTGGGCGTGGGCTAAACATGACACCTGGGAGCAGTTCAGACCACACCCTGGGAGGAGTCAGAAGGCCCCAGGTGGGCTTAACCTGTTACAGCCTGACAAACTGTCAGCCATATCACTCCCCAGTTTTGTATCATCAGTGAACTTGCTGAGGGTACCCTCAATGCCCTTATTCAGATCATTGACAAAGATATTGAACGACCCAGTACTGATCCCTGGAGAACACCTCCAGCTACAGGTCTCCAGCTTCATTCTGTGCCATTTATGATAACTCTCTGAATTTTGTTGTGGAGCCAGTTTTCAATACACTTCATAGACCAGATGTCTATGTCACATCTCCTGAGCTTATATATGAGGATGTTGTGGGAGACAGTATCAAAAGCCTTGCTGAAGTCAAGGTGTATGGCATCCACAGCCCTTCCCTCATCTACCCATTTGGTCATGGTATCATAGAAGGCTATTGGGGTAATCAAGCAAGATTTTCCCTTGGTAAATTTATGTTGGCTACTCCTGATAACTCTCTTTTCTTCCATGTGCTTAGAGATGGCATCCAGAATGAGCTGCTTCCTCACCTGTCCAGGGATGGAGGTGAGGCTGACTGGTCTGTAGTTGCCTGGGTCTTCCTTCTTGCCTTTTTTTGAAGATTGGAGTGATATTCACTTTCTTCCAGTCATCAGGCACCTCTCCTGTTCTCCATGACTTCTCAAAAATTGTGGAGCTCAGCAACAGTATCAGCCAGTTCTGTCAGCACAGTTTGTTCATTGGAAGGATAGCAGTTTTGCAGTTTTGGATCCTCAAAAGACACATGCAGTTCCTGAAACATTCACAGCATGCAAAGAGGAATGATTAATGCAGAGGGTAGTGTTCATTTGAGTTTTAGTTATGCTTTTGGATGGCTTTTTTTGCTAATGAGTTCTTCATATAATGAGATCTTAAAAGCTCAAAATACTTCTGATGCTTGCATATCAGGAATATGTGTGACCTACAAGAACAAAAAAAGTCTTTCAGTGCTTATGATAAATTTTAGGAGAAATGGAAAACCATGCATCTGAGGAAAAAAGGATTGTGTTTGCATCTTTGCTTTTGCTTTTTAGAGGGAGAAATACTGTGTAGAACTGAAGCAAGCATCTTCCAGAGGATTAAACTATAGCTAATAAAAACAGCAAAGCAATCATACTAAAATGATATGAAAAATCCTGAAAGTGTAATTCAGCAAATAATTCAGCTAAGTAAAAATATTTTCCAGGACTCATAAATATAACTCTTGCTTTGGTCTCTTTCATCTGGCACATTTGTTATTTGGAACATTGAGATTAAAGGACAAAATCTCTAATCCAATTTGTAGAGAATAAATTCATTGCTCTGGTTTTATTTTAATTAGGTGATAGATGTATGGGGGTTATGACCATGATACATTTTTCCTGAAAACCACAAAAACCAATGCCATTAAAAGTAACAGAGCTGAATCCTTTGATCCATTTAAATCTAACACATTGACATTCATCATCTTGTACAGTTACGTACAAGTGCTTATGTATTCTGAAGCCAGCTAATTTTTATCTCGGCTCCTATATTGAGGCTTGTTAAGTTCATCAGTCTGTTAAACTACCTGCTTGAGAGATATGGAAGCCCAGATCCTGAGCAGAAGTGTATATGCTCATTGGTGAGCCCAAATGCACCAGGTATAAGTATACCTAAATGAGAAGCAGCCCAAAAAGCCAGCCATATTTAAAAAATGCATGGACAGAAGGTCAAGGGAAGTGATTCTGACTTTCTACTCTGCTCTTGTAGGACCCCACCTGGGGTGCTGTGCCCAGCTCTGGAGTCCCCAACATAAGAAGGGCATAGATCTGTTGGAAAGCATCCAGGGGAGGGTCACAAAAATGATCAGGGGGCTGGAGCATCTCTTGTATAAGGGAGACCTTATAGTGCCCTTCTAGTAGCTAAAAGGACCACAGGAAAGCTGGAGCAGGACTATTTAAAAGGACGTGTGGTGACAAAATAAGAGACAATGATTTTAAACTAAAGAAGGGCAGATTTAAATTAGACATTAGGAAGAATTTTTTTACTAGGAGGGTGGTGAGATAGTGGAAGAGGTTGCCCAGAGAAGTTGTGGACACCTGATCTGTGGAAGTATTCAAGACCAGACTGGGTGAGGCTTTGTGCAACCTGGTCAGGTGGGAGGTGTCCTTGCCCATATCAGGAGTGTTGGAATTAGATGAGCTTTAAAGTCTCTTTCAATTCAAGCTATTCTATGATTCTAACAAGTAGCAAATAAATGTAACAGACTGATCAATGTCACTAGTATAGTTTCTCTTTACACAAATCACCACATATTTGTAAATTATTATTATTATATCAGGCTTAAATCCTGTATAAATTGGCAGTGAATGAGTGTATTTACTATTCTGACAGTTCATAATATTATCATTACATGTAAAAATATCTGACAATGCAAGAAAGTATTCTGGCTGATAGACTGGAGTGAAGAGATGCCGCCCAGAAGACTTGGACAAGCTTGAAAGGTGGGCCCAAGTCAACTGCATGAAGTTCAACAAGGTCAAGTGCAAGGTCCTATACCTGAATAGGGGCAATCCCAAGCCCAAATACAGGCTTGGTGAGGAATGGTTCAAGAGCAGTCATGAGGAGAAGGACTTGGGGGGGAGGGGGAGGAGGGGGCGACTTGCTGAAAAAATGAGCTGGCAATGTGCCCTTGCTGCCCAGAAGGGCACCCACCATATGCTGGGCTGCCTCAAAAGAAGAGTGATCAGTGGGATGAGGAATATGATTTACCCCCTCTATTCTGGTCTTGTGAGAGCCTACCTGGGATACTATGTCCAGTTCTCATGTCCCCAAGCAAGAATATCACACTGCTGGGACAAGTACAGAGGAGGGCTGATGATCAGGAGGCTGGAACACCTCCACTATGACAAGCAGAAAGAGTTAGGGCTGAGAAGAGAAGGCTCTGGGAAGACCTTATAGCAACCTTCCAGTACCTGAAGGAGGCTCAGGACGAGGGGTGATGGATTTAAGCTGGAAGAGGGCACATTTAGGCTAGATATTAGGAAGAAATTCTTTATAGTGAGGTTGATGAGACGCAGGAAGAGGTTGCTCAGAGAGTTTATGGATGTCCCATCCCTGGAGATGTTCAAAGCCAAACTGTACAGGGCCTTGAGCAACTCTGTCTAGTGGAAGGTGTACCTGCAGAGTACCCCTGCAGGGGCAATGTTGCATCTCAATGATCTTTAAGGTCTCTTCCAACCCATACCAGTCTATGATTCTATGCTTAGATTTTGAAGGAGGAAAATACACGTTTACAATCTCTAGAGGTTGTTATGCATTTTAACTAAAAAATGTTTAAATAATCAAATTTTATTAAACTATTATTCAACATTTTTGCCTCAGAAAATGTAGCAGCTGAAAAAAAAAAAAAAAAGAGGCATACATAAAATGGTATGTACAGCTGTCTGTTTTCATATATTTTTTCTAGTGATCAAAGATCCTATCAGACTTACATTTCTGGGATTTATATTAGTTTCTTGCACACTTAGTAGCTGTCAGGAATTTGTGCACTGTTGAGCTGTTTTATTGTTACTAGCAATCGGTTGTTTTTTGGTAATTCAGTTAATGTAATTTCAAAAAGGGTTATCATCTAATATTATAGATATTTAAGTGAGACACATAGTCTATGCAGCATATATAACATTTTATCATAATTCTGTATTGAAAGGCTACATATCACAGAATTACAGAATCACAGACACATTCAGGTTGGAAAAGACCCTTGGGATCACTAAGTCTAACCAAAAACCCTACTCTACAAGGCTCACCCTAAACCTTATCCCCAAGCACCACATTCAAATTACTTTTAAACACATGCAGGATTGGTGATTCAACCAATTCTTCCTACACAAACAGTCATAATGGCTGTATGCTCCAGGAGGGGAGACATGTCTGTTTTCTGCAATAGAGCACCACGCAGAGCTATCCAAAGCAGCTTTGAAAATGTTGGCATGTCAACACAAGACTGTCTGTTACCTTCTCTTACAGATGAAGCCTTGAATCAGCTCAAGGAGAAGCCAAGTGAAGTATTGCAATATAAGAGAGGTTAGGGTAAGACTTCAAGAGTACCACCATAAATACTTCTCTTCACCCGTTCCATAATGTCATACAGAGATGCTAGTTTATGTCTCAGTGTAAGGTAGATATGATAGTAATGTTCTTGGAAATTAGCCCTTTTCTAAAGCATTTTAATTGTATTATAATCAGATTGCTTAATGCTGCAGCTTTTTTTCAATGTGGGTTTGTTTTTTTTTTTTGCCAAGTCCACACTCTGTTGCCTTCTAGCATCCAGTTCAGTAGTTTCCTAACTACAGATTCAATGTCTGACATGGCAACCTTTCATTCAGAATTACAGAATCATAGAACCACAGAATGATAGGTGTTGGAAGGGACCTTTGGAAATCATTTAGTCCAACCTCTCCCAACAGAGCAGGTTCACTTAGAGCAGGTTGCACGGGACAGTGTCCAGGTGGGTTTTGAACTACTCCAGAAATGGACAGTCCACCATTTCTTTGGGCAGCTTGTTCCAGTAGTCAACCATCCTCAAAGTAAAGAAGTTTCTCCACATGTTTGGATGAAACTCCCTATGTTCAAGTTTGTGTCTATTACTTCTTTTCCTAGCACTGAGCATGACTGAAAAGAGACTGGCCCCATCTTCCTGACATCACTCATTAGGTGTTCACAAGCACTGATAAGATGTCATCTAAGTATTCTCTTCTCTAGGCTTAAAAAGCCCCAAGTCCCTCAGCCTTTCTTCATAAGAGAAATGTTACAGACCCCTAATCTTCTTCATAGTCCTTTGTTGTAGGTTCTCAAGCAGTTGCCTCTCTTTATTGAACTAGGGAGCCCAAAACTGGACACAGTACTCCAGATGAGGCAGAGTAGAGGGTGAGGAGAACCTTACTTCACCTGCTTGCCACACTTCTTCATGAACCTTAGGATGCCACTGGCTTTCCTGGCTACAAGGGCACATTTCTTCTTGTGGTTATCATGTCATCTACCAAGACTCTCAGGTCTTTTTCCACCGAACTGCTTTCTGGCAGGTCAGCCCCTAATCTGTACTGAGACATGGGGTGTAGTAACCTACAATTGCCATTGTTAAATTTCATGATGTTGCTCTCTCCCCAGCTCTCCAGCCTGGCCAGGTCACATTGGATGGAAACACAGCCTTCTGGTGTGTCAGCCACTCCCCCAAGTTTTGTGTCATCAGCAAACTTGCTGAGGGTACACTCTATCTCTTAATCCAGGTGGCTGATGAATATATTGATCAAGACTGTTACAGACCTCCAGCTAGACTTTCTATCTTTCAGCTGGTTTTCAATCCACTTCTCAAACCAACACCAGACAAACTCAAACATCAATAATCCTCTCGTGTCTAATGACTATGAACTACTCTGCCGCTTTTAAAGATTTCTTCCTCTGATGCAAGGATCAGTTTGATTTTCCTGTTTTATATTTGTGATGGTAGTGTCTCTGCATCTGATGTGAAAAAAAAAATTCTTTAGTACTCAGTATAGTCAGTACTGGATTTGCCTAGCAATAATTTCTCTTATTCGGTACAGACAGCAGCATGCCATTTATAGTGAAGAAAGTAGAACTGCAGCAGGAAAAGAAAACCATGTGGGTTTTGTATAAAGGTCACTGTTCTCTTTCTGGTGACTGCAGTATTGACCACAATAAGTTATCAAGAAAGCCCCACACATCAGTTAATCAAACGTTTTCAGTTCAGTGACCAGTTTGTTTTCTCGTACCTAAAATTTGCCTGGATGGTACATTCTGCAATAAATCTCACCATTCAGGCCCTCCCTTCAGTAATCATGATTTAGGGCTGACTTGGAGTATTGACAAGGATGACAATCACCAGTGGCAGTGGAATGAGTCAGCAAAACCATGTCAGCTCAGGCATGGTAGACTCCCACCCTTTGGCAGTGGGCTCTGTGCCTAGCACAGCCTGGGAGGTTGCTGGGACCCACCAGGACCCCATGGACCCAATGCCAGCACAGCAGCACAGATAAAACCCATAGCCCAAAGCATCTACTATGTGGGCAATCACACAAAGGAGAAAGAATGGAAGAGATGGCCCTGGAGGAACAAGCCTTTGCCTGTTCTGTGGTTGATTGTGCTATCAAAGACTGGCACAGGCACAGGAAGCCACAGATTGGAATGTTGCAGAAACAGGGCAATAAATGCTCCCTACTACAACTGAGCCACTCATTTAATATTTACACATGGAGAGACTTTTGTAGAATATTCTATTGTCCCACTGGGGAACCACAGGATAGACACAGAGAGGGATAGATCTCTGCCATAAATCTGAATATTATTTAAGTCTTCGGTGTTATTTTTCTTCATCCTAAGAGCAAGAAGATTGAGTTTCATTATACTCCTGATATGTCTTAGGCTGATCTTGGCTGGTCCCATCTGGATTAGCTGATCACAACCAGATTTATCCCACTTAACTTCAAGCACTTCATTGTGGCATATAATTTGAGGGTAGCCTGACCCCACTATATTTCCTCTGTAATCAATGGAAAGAGAAAAATGGGCTAAAATTATCTTCTGGAAGTAATGCTATCTTTGTTAACTGCAAAATGAGTTTGACCCTGAATTAGGCACCTTCATCATGTGTTTGAAGCTAAAGGAGAATGAATCACTCCTCTGCAACTTCAGACATCAGATTTGATCAAGACTATAGTCCTAACATTCATCCAGGTTAGTTGCTGTGCCCCTGCTGTATGAAAGAAAGTCTAGGGTTTACTATGTGAGATGATCTGCTGCTGCAAACTAGGAGAGTTTCATAAATGTCGTGTAATTAACTCCTAGCACCACAGGCCAATTCACAGGGTGGGTTTTAATTCATGTGAGCCTCCGTGTTCTGAGTGCTTGCCATGAGACCCACTTTCTCAAGGAAAAGCACTTCCTGAAACCATGTTTCTGCCCTTCACCTCCCATAGGTCTATTCCTTGAGGAATGTTCTCTTTAGATATTTTAAACTGCATTTGTATTCAGAACATTTCCTGTACACGTGGAAGAATGAATATATTCACAATTCCTTTTTGCTTCAGTGGAACTTTGAGCAGAAAATGCTTTTCAGCCTGGTTAGGGAAATCACTTCTGTTTGCTATACTGCTTTAGTGTGGGACAGATAACTCCTCTTCATCCAAGAGTGATAATACCAGAGCAAACAGATGCTAAAGAGCAATCATTGGGATGGAGTAAAATACAAGACAGAACAAATTACACCTACTGGTTTGAATTCAAGGGCTGATTTTCTGTATTAATGTTGTTCTGTTCATTTGTTAACACTGAAATGCAAAGGAACTTGGATATCTAAAAAAAAATATTAATTGGGGTTTTTTTCTGAGTTGACCACTTCCCCAATATGTGTAATAGAGGCTTACAACACAAAGGTCATAGATCTTAAGGACAAAGTCAAGTAATATATTTTAAATGCTAGTTCTGACATATACATCTTTTTGACAGGAATATAACCTTTTCAGGAAAGTAAAATATTAGCTAGAGAACACTTCATACTTTTATTCATTCAGGAAAGCAAAGGTTTGCTTTACTTTACTGGTCCGTCCAATCACTGATACAAATTTATTTCATTATTATTTTGAAATGCATTGTTCAAAAAATATGATGAATATATGTGAAAGCCTACTGTCAGTCTTGGCTAAACACAACACACATCCATTGTGTAGAATTTGACTAAAATGTGAGGGGGAAAAGTCCTGAACTTAACTTTTCTTACCACTTAGAGTTCCTAAAAGGCTTGCTTCATATGAAGCTAAAGAAATTTTATGCTTAATGAAGAAAGTGAATGAAGCTCTGCAGTATGAATAATCCAGAATGGCAGGCTAGATGATAAGCATGGTTCTTCACTGATTTATTTAAATAGATTATCAGTTTAATGATCACCAGTGATCAAATCTAATTTTGTTCTTTACCTTAAAAGCCAAATTTGCAGTGATGTAGTGCTAATTTCAGCCAAAAGCTTGAAATATCTCTATAAGGTAAAGCAACTTCTGTGAATTAACTATTTGATGCATTTTCATTTTCTCTGGAACTTCCAATCCAAGTATCACCTTCTTGAAGATAGACTTCAAGTGTATTTGAAGAAGAAATCCAACAATTTCAGTTATTGAACAATTAAGTCTGCATAAGGCAGTGCTTACTATCTTATGAACCAAGAAAACAGTAATACCAGCCATGCTCTTTCACCCAAAAATAGAGGGGGCCTCATCAGACCTCAGTTAAAAAGCTGACTAAAACGTCAGGCACTTCCATCTTCACAATATTTGCCACAATAAATTTATACCTGAAAATAGACAGATCATGTTTCTTTTGCAGCTATTTAGAATAATTTGCCAAATTCACACTGTCATAATTACAGAAAAAAAGTTTTAAAGTTTTGTCACAGATAAATTTTGTCTAATAGGAAGCATAATCTTTTAAAATATTTTTCATGATGATACCCTGAGGTAACAGTAGTAGAAATAATTATCATATCTGTTCAGAAAAATCTACTTATATTAGAAAAGTACATTATTGACCCATAGGAGGAGGAAGGCAGGCAGGCAGGCACGCACACAACACTCTAAAACTCAGTGATTCATTATAACCTGTCAACTATGGGCAATTTAATACTTTTCCTTCAAACATACCAACTGTCACTCAGGCTATAATGATGTTCCCCATGCATTCTGCCTACACAGTTCTAATGTTTTACTGATAGAATATACTTATATTAGCTAATTTAAATGCAGGAAGAACAAATCGAATGGCTATTTTTGGAGTAGTATCTCTAACATTTACTTGTGGACACATTGTCCTCTTCAACCATAAAAATAAATCACTAGGCTACATAAAGAAATCATTCAAAACAGTCTAAACAATCTCACAAGCCTGAATTCCAATTTTAAAATAATTCATACTCTATGACTCTAAGTGCCATGGGATCGCCACTGACTCTGGCTCTTTGCTATGGTTTCAAAAATATGGTATAGTCATCTTTTGAAAATGGGAATTATTCAGTCAGAAAGCAACTTGAGGCAGAAGTTTAGTGCCATCGTTTAGCAACTGAGTACTTAATGTGAGTACCAATCAGGAATGTGCAGAGTTGAAACCTGAAATTTGTTTTTCTGCAATCAAAACAGTTACACCAAAAACATATCCTATATATTTTATGTACCATACTCTACCATCTTCTACACCTTGGTGCTCAAGTTATAAAATGGTCAAAACTAGTCTACTTTTTAAGTCACACAGATCAGACATTTATATAGAGGGAGTCAGTAAGTAGTCTTATGCTTACTGATCCCTCTGCCTGTATGACTTTCTCCCCAGATACAAGTTTTTCAGCTTGATATCTTTACCCAAACTGTGAGGGCAACTGCTTGGTGCACCATGTAGACTCCACATCATATGGTATTGGCAGATGATGTGTTTACACACCCATAAAAATCTTAGCTCCTTACTGGAGTGATTCAGAGGCACTGACCTCAAAGCTGGACTGCTGCTCACTGTGAAGGCCACAGAGAATTTGCTGTTGTGATGAAGATATGTTGAGAACACAACAACTCATACTGAGTACTGATGGGTCCATGTAACAGAGTTCATAGAAAGTGGGTTTGAAAAAGCATGTACCCACTATCAGAAATCTTTATAAAGTAGCTTTGTCCTGGTATGGGTGTGACAAACACCCTAGAGTTGGTCCAGCCCCTGCAGTCTCTCCTCCCGCTCCTGTTCAAGGTCCAGGAGAGATTGAGGGGTGGGGGCACACCACGTGGCCCTGGGACCTAGGGAGACCCCGGGCTGCACGTATGCATGGGGCTGTTTTGAATCAATTGGTCAGCTAGAGAATGCTGAATGCCTATTGGACAGTTTCACGTGCCCCCCTAGGGTATTTAGGCAGGGGTCAGCGGCCGTTAGGAGCTCTTCTTCGCTCTTCTTCACTCTTCTTTGTTCTCCTTCGTTGTCCTATCGTCTCCCCGTTGTGGCTGTGAAGAGTCCCAGCCACATGCAAGGCAGCAGGCAGCAGGCAGCAAAGCATAGCAGCTTTCCAGAGAAGTGGCAAGATTAATCCCCTTCTCTTTCTCTCTCTCTCCCTATCTGGGCTAAGTTGGTCCTTTCCCTTCTTCCCCTCGGGTTCGGGAAGGACCGTTGTTTCCCCCTCGCACCCCTGCGGGTTTGTAGGCGCGGCTAGGGTCTATTCTGTTTGTATACTCTCTGTTCCCTAAATTCTGACTGTTAAACTGTTTTATCTGGCGTTTTGAGCAACTCGTGCGTTTGTTTTCTGCCAACCGTGAATCCAAAGAACCCCAGGAGCACCAGGACCCCCCCTCCATGGATATTGACATTAATTAAAATGATATCTCATGACAAGCTTTGAAAAAGAGGTACCTACCATCAGAAATCTTCACATATTTCCCTTACTATGCTCATTCATTCTTGTCAGAGTTCATAAAGTGAAAGGTGTAATTTTGCTCAAATATCTTATGCAGATGAACATATTGCGCCATGGGAGCATATTTTTTACCAATGTGACTTTTTACCAACAAATTTATTACTGGTGTACATATTTATTAATATAAATAACTAGAGCTGAAATTCTTACCCTGGGACTGAAATGTACATGTCACAGAACGACAGAATGGCTGAGATTGGGAGGCACCTTTGTAGGTCATCTGGTTAAACCTCTCTGCTCCTGCAGAACCACTACAGCTCGTTGTCCAGGACTGTGTTCAGAAGGTTTTTTAATATCTCCAATGGAGACTACATAACCTTTCCAAATTATCTGTGGCAGTGATTGGTCACTTTCACAGTAATAAAATGTTTCCTGGTGCTCAGAAGGAACATCTTGAGCATCATTGAAAATTGCCTTGTCTCCATCTTCTGTGTCCTCTCTTCAGGTATTTCTGTACATTCATGAGATGCCCCTTGAGTTTCTTCTCCTCCAGATGGAGCAGTCCTCTCTCTCTCAGCACTTCCTTATAGGAGAGATGCTCCTGTCTCTTCATCACCTTTGTCACCCTTTACTGAACTCTAACCAGTATGGTCATGTGTCTCCTGTATTGGGTAGCCCAGAAAGGGAAATAGGGCTTTGCATGTGGCCTTATTAGTGCTGATTAGAGGGTAAGAATCACTTCCCTTGATCTGCTGACAAAAGTCTTCCTAATGCAACCCATGATGCCATTAACTTTCTTTAAAGTAAGGGAAAGTTGCTCACTCATGTTCAGTCTGATATCTACTAGGAGACTCAGGTCTTTTCTTGTAAAGCCACTTGCCAGCTATCTGCTCCCATTATTCTCTGATGCAGGCCTTTGCACTTCCCCGTTGTTGAACTACATGAGACTCCTGACAGCCCATTTTTCTATCCCATTGAGTTCTCTGTGGATGACAGAATCACTCTCTGTTGTATCAGCTACTCCTTCCAGATTGGTCATCAACAAATTTGCTACAGTTATACTCTGCCCTAACATTTATATAAGTGATGAACAAGTTAGATAGGATTGGACCTAGAACTGACCCATGAGGGACACTACTAGGACTGGCCACCATCCTCTGGACTCAGCCATTCAGATGGGTTTTCAATCCCCTTCACTTCCTGCCCATTTGGCCCATATATTAACAGTTTGTCTATGAAGTTCTTGAGACACTTTGTCAAAAGTCCAAATAGACAATATACATTTTTTCCTGTCATCTACCAAGACTTTAATTTCATCATAGAATTTTTTCAAGGTGGTGGTACATGATTTCCTCAATAAACATCATTGATCAGTTATCAAGATTAATCTCTCAGTGACATCTGCATATTCCCCCAGCAGTTGCAAGTACATTCATATGTGGACTTACATGAATCTGGTTTGCTTAACTATTCTCTGACCAGATCATCTTCCTACATCTTCCTTACAGCATATTTTCCTTCTCATCTCTTGGAACTGTGCTACCTGAATGTCAGTCTTGTTAGTAAATATTAAGGGGAAAAAAAGGCATTTGGTATGTCAGCCTTTTCCAAATTCTGTGTAAGCAGGTCACTTGCATCATAAAGTAATTTTCCTGAGTCTTTCTTTTGACATAATATACTTACTGAAGTTCTTCTTGTAATTTTTAACATGCCTGGCCAGATTCAATTCCACTGGGGCTATGGCTTTTCTAACCTCATGCCTGCATGCTCAGGCAATGTCTGTGCATTTTTCCTAGGTTACCCATCCTTGCTTCCACATTCAATGTTTCCTTTTTGTGTTTGCTTTTGTCCAGGAACTCCTCATTCATCTACAAAGGCCTCCTGGTAATGATGCCTGACTTCCCACCTGTTGCATGGAGGAGGGCATCTTAAATATTAACCAGCTTTCTTGAGCCCTTTCCTTCCTCCAGGTCCTTATCCCACAGATTTTTTTTTTCCAGGCAGATCTCTGAGGAGGCCAAAGTCTACTGTCCATATGCCCAGTGTTGTGAGCTTGGTTCTTATCTTCCATTCCTTCCTCAGAATCCAATACTCCACAATCTTTTGGTCACAGGAACCAAAGTTGCTTTTGACTTTTGCATCTTCAACAAGCTTCTCATTGGTGAGCATGGGGTCCAGGAGATCACCTCTCCTCATTGGATCTTTATCACTGTGAAGGGTTAAGCCCCCCTGGCGCCCCCTGTCTTT
>VWZI01017962.1:4168-15187 GCA_013396835.1 Psilopogon haemacephalus
AGGAGCAAAGGCTGAGAGCCCTGGGGCTGAGAGCCTGCAGGAGAGCAGCCCCAGAGGGCAGCTGAGCAATGCTCAGCAAGAGCTGAAGGAGCTGTGGGGGGCAAGAGCCTGGGGCCAGACTCTGCTGAGTGGTGCCCAGGGCCAGGCCAAGGGGCAGCAAGGGGCACAGAGTGGCAGGCAGGAGGTTGGATGTGAGCAGGAGGAGAAAGTTGTTTGCTGTGAGGGTGCTGGAGGCCTGGAGCAGGCTGCCCAGAGAGGCTGTGCAGTGTCCTTGTGTGCAGAGCTTCCAACCCGCCCCGGGCATTGTGCTGCTGGGCAAGCTGCTGGGGGTGCCCTGCTGGAGCAGGGCTTGGGCTGATGATCCCCAGAGCTCCCTTCCAGCCTCACCCTGCTGGGTTCTGGCATTTTTCTGAGTAAAAAAGAAAAGGGACTTGAAGGATGTGCTCTGGCCACCAGGAGTGGACTGTGGTTCTGAGGTGCCCCTGACTGCTCTGCCCCCAGCAGCTCAACATTTTCTAAGGTGCCTTTAGGTAGAGCCATGCCTGGTGGCTCCCCTGTGCAGTAATGGGAGGGAAACCACTGCCCCAGGCTGAGAAGCCACAGCTGCATTAACAACCACTTAATTACCCTTCTCACAAAGGGTATTTAGTGTCTGGGGGGGGTGTGTCAGGGCTGAAGCTCTGAGCAGATCTCAGCCATGCCAAGCTGAGATTCTCCAGTAGCCAGGGGTGTGCAGTGCTGCCTCCTCCCCACAGGGCTCATGACAGGCAAGTGTGTGCACTTCAACAGCTCCATGAAGACTTGTGAGATCTTTGGCTGGTGCCCTGTGGAAGTTGATGACCACATCCCCAGGTAAGAGTTGGAGTTGTCACCAGTAGAGGGTTGGAGTTGTCCCTAGGTGAGAGTTGGAGTTGTTCTTAGGTAAGGGTTGGAGCTGTTCTTAGGTAAGGGTTGGAGCTGTTCTTAGGTAAGGGTTGGAGTTGTCTCCAGGTAAGGGTTGGAGTTGTCTCCAGGTGAGAGTTGGAGTTGTTCCTAGGTGAGGGTTGGAATTGTCTCCAGGTGAGGGTTGGAGTTGTTCTTAGGTAAGGGTTGGAGTTGTTCTTAGGTAAGGGTTGGAGTTGTCTCCAGGTGAGGGTTGGAGTTGTTCTTAGGTAAAGGTTGGAGTTGTTCTTAGGTAAGGGTTGGAGTTGTTCTTAGGTAAGGGTTGGAGTTGTTCTTAGGTAAGGGTTGGAGTTGTTCTTAGGTAAAGGTTGGAGTTGTTCTTAGGTNAGTTGTCTCCAGGTGAGGGTTGGAGCTGTTCTTAGGTAAGGGTTGGAGTTGTTCTTAGGTAAGGGTTGGAGTTGTCTCCAGGTGAGGGTTGGAGTTGTCCCCAGGAGAGGGTTGGAGTTGTTCCTAGGTGAGGGTTGGAGTTGTTCCTAGGTGAGGGTTGGAGTTGTCTCCAGGTGAGGGTTGGAGCTATTCCTAGGTAAGGGTTGGAGCTATTCCTAGGTAAGGGTTGGAGCTGCTCTTAGGTAAGGGTTGGAGCTGCTCTTAAGTAAGGGTTGGAGTTGTCTCCAGGTGAGGGTTGGAGCTGTTCCTAGGTAAGGGTTGGAGCTGTTCTCAGGTAAGGATTGGAGTTGTTCCTAGGTGAGGGTTGGAGTTGTTCCTAAGTAAGTGTTGGAGCTGTTCCTACTTTTCCATCCCAGCCCCATCCCAGTTGCCCCAGCAGTGGTGGGGTTAGGGTGGCAGGAGCTGGGCCCTGTGGACATTGTGGCTCCATGCAGCCCCTGCAGCTTGCTCAGGGGGGAGGTTGTGCTTCTCCTGCTGTGGTTTGCTCCCAGCCTTGCTGGCAACTCAACCCCTGCATCCCTGCTGGGTGCTCTGTGCACAGCCCCCCCCCTGCCTGCCCTGCAGAGCAAAGCTGTGCTCTGCCCAGATGTTCTCCACCTGCAGCCTCCACTGTGGAGCAGCTCTTGGTAGAGGCAAAGTCCTTCCTTGCCTCCCCTCCTTGCAGGATGTGCACAGGAACCTCCATGGGTTCACCACGGAGCCATGGGAAGTGTGCAGGTCCTCCAGAAATCTGCAGCCACCTCACTCTGCTTTTGGGGTTCCTTAACTGGACCCTCAAAACCTAACTCCCTCTGGGTCCCCTAACAGCACTTCTATCCTTCCTTGGGGCTTTTCTGATCCTTGCTGGGATCTTTGACTTAGAAAAGCAGGGGGCGAGATCAGTTTTTCTGGGGCCTGACACCTCAGGGTCACTCTCCAGCAGCTGGGGCTTTCCCTAGGGGGCAGAGAGCTGCGTGGGGGCACATGGCCACACTTGTGTTTTTCAGCCCTGCCTTGCTCTCAGAAGCAGAGAAGTTCACCCTGTTCATCAAGAACAGCATCACCTTCCCCAGGTTCAAGGTGTCCAGGTAAGGGGGGGAGGTTTGGGTGCCTGGGGCAGGCTGTGGGTGTCACTGGGTGCTTGCTGCCTCCCCTCACCTGCAGGCTCAGGGCTGCTCTGCCGTGCTCAGCCCTGCCTGAGCTGATAGGAACTGAGATGCTTCCCTCCCACATCTCTCCCACCTTGGCTGCCTGCTGTGGCTACAGGAAAGAAGGCTCCAGGAGCTGATGTCCCCTGAGTTCCCCTGATGTGATGCCTCTGCTATTAGTTCCCCTGAGTCTTCAATGTGCTTCTCTCTTTCCCTCCTTTTAGATAACAGTCACAGTACACAGCACAGGGGTGTGAGCAGCCAGGCCAAGCCTGGTGCCCCCAGATGAGCAGAGGTTCCTCTGCACATCCCCACTTGTCTCTGCAGAGGGTTGTTAGGGTTGGAGCTGCTGGCTGGAGGAGCCGTGGGAAGGTCTGTGGTGGCAGTGAGCCTGAGCTGCAGCCAGGCAGCAGAGGCTGTGCTGAAGGGGATGCATTCTCCTTCCTCAGCTGCTTGTGTCCCTGCCTGCAGCCAAGCTCAGATGTGCTTGGCAAAGCCTCCAACGGGTGGCCGGGAGGGGAGAGCCCCCAGCAGCAGCCCGGAGAGGGAACACAGGCAGGAGGTGCCTGGAGGGGAGGGTGGTTGGGGCTCCCTGCTGCTGAGAGGCTGAGCCGCAGCCTCTTGTGGCCACAGGAAGCTTCTTGCCTCTGAGCACTGCTCCTCATCCATCGCCGAGCATAACTGATGGCACAGGGGTGAGCAAGGCACAAGTCTCACACAGCAAACTGCTCCAGGGAGCCTTCACAGAAAGGCTGTTTTTAGGAGAGGGCAGGGTGGGAGGCAGGATGTTGTCCTCCCCTTTTCACCCTGTCTGAAGGAGACACCAAAATCCATCTAAATGTGGGATCCAGGTTCCAGGGGCTGTTCCAGGTGGAAGAGTTGGTGCAGAGAGTACTGCCTGTCACAGCCCATGGCCGAGATGCTGTGTCCCCAGGAGCAGCTGGGAGCGATGGTGGAAGCCATGGGAGGGTTTGCAAAGATGAGGGATGAGAGAGGGCTGCTGGAATGGGGCTGGGCCAGCAGATCTGTGCTGGGTGTGGGCACAGGCAAAGCAGAGGTGCAGGAGATCTGCAGGAAAGAAAACAGCAGAGAGGCTTCCTCCAGAGGAAAGAGGCTCATAGAATCCCAGACTGGTTTGGGTGGAAGGGACCTTTAAATGCCATCCAGTCCAACCCCTGCAGCCAGCAGGGACAGCCCCACACACCCTGCCCTGCAGTGCTGCCAGCCATGGGGCAGCTCCCACCATTGCCTGTCACTCCCAGCCCCTGTCCAAAGTCCCTCCCCAGCTCTCCTGCAGCCTTTTCAGGCACTGGAAGGCAGCTCTGAGGTCTGCCTGCAGCCTTCTCTCTGCAGGCTGAGCAGNCAGCAGGGGTGCTCAGGAGTGAGTTGCTGGCAGTTCTGCAGACAGTGGCAGGGTCTTGCCATTATTAATTTTTATTGCTGTTAATACTCGCGGGGGTTCCGGGATTATTTCCCCGGGTTCGTTTGGATGTTGGCAAAGAATAACTACACAAAATGGCTTAAAACACCGAACTAAACAGTCAGAACTTGGGAAATAGAGAGCCTAATAACAAAGGCAATCCTAACCGCGGGTGAAAATCCTGACGGACGTGCGCTGGATGAAGAGCTTGTCCTGAGGGAGAGAAAGAGAAGGATGGAAAAGAAAGAGGTTTGCCTTTGCCACTTTGCAAAACGCTGCTGCTGCTCGCTGCAAAACACATGGCTGCTGCTGCACGGGGTGCAGAGGGAGCTAAGGGCCCTTGGACCCCCTTAAATACCTCATTAGGAAGCGTGGAACTGACCAATAGGCACTCAGCCTCCATCCTCTGGCCAATCGGTTCAAAAGTCCTGCGCCCAGGGGTGGGTCCTAACACCCTGAGAGACAGCACAGGGCACCTGACTGCTGCGTGTGACCTGTGCATGTGGCCTGAGACTTGCTGGTGTCCAGAACCACGAGGTCTGCCCCTGCATCCCACCCCAGACCTGACCACAGTGGAGGGAGGGAGCATCAGCAAGTGAACCAACTCTGGGCAGAAATTATGCCCGTGCCAGGACACAGGGCCAGGCAAAGGACACTCGGCATGCGTGGGGGCTGATGGGCATGAGGAGGGTGAAGCCCTGGGCTTTGGTAGGACCTAGCTTGGAGCAGCAGGTTGGAGCAGGGACCTGTAGAGGTCCTTTCCCACCCACAGCATTAGGTTACTCAGGCTCTGCTTTGCTCTTCTTTCCGTTCCCAGGCGCAACCTGGTGGAGAGTGTGACCAAGCAGTACCTGAAGCAGTGCACCTACCACAGGCTGCACCACTCCCTCTGCCCCGTGTTCGAGCTGGGCTACATCGTCAGGGAGTCAGGGCAGAACTTCACCCTGCTGGCCGTGAAGGTACTACAGGCACAGCCTGCGCAGACAGAGCTGGAGCTGTTGGTTGTGGAGAAGAGAAGGCTCCAGGGACACCTCAGAGCAGCCTGAAGGGCTCCAGCAGAGCTGGGGAGGGACTTTGGACAAGGGCTGGGAGTGACAGGAGAGAGGAATGGCTTTGAGCTGGGAGTGAGAGTGGAGATGAGTGAGAAATTGTTGAGAGTGAGGGTGGTGAGAGCCTGGCACAGGCTGCCCAGGGAGGTTGTGGAGGCTCATGGAATGGTTTGGGTTGGAATGGACCTCCAAAGCTCATCCAGGCATCAGCAGAGACATCCTCCACTACAGCAGGTTGCTCACAGCCTTGTCCAGCCTGGCCTTGAGTATCTCCAGGGATGGAGCCTCAGCCACCTCCCTGAGCAAGCTGCTGCAGTGTTCCAGCAGCCTCCTGGTGCAGGATTTCTTCCTCACAGCCAATCTCAATCTGCTCTGCTCTCATTTCAAACCATTGCCCTGGTCCTATCAGCACAGACCCTTATAAAGAGTCCCTCCCCAGCTTTGCAGCCCATCCCTGGAGGTGTCCAAGGCCAGGCTGGATGAGGCCTTGGGCAGCCTGTGCTGGTGGGAGATGTTCCTGCCTGTGGCAGGAGTTGGAGCTGGATGAGCTTTGAGGTCCCTTCCAACCCAACCCATTCCCTGAATCCATCACTGATGCCATGTGCTGGGGGGCACCAACACAACAACCACTCCCAGGCTGCTGAGCTGTGACTTGCAAGGCAGTGTCAGAATGAGCTCCTAAAGATCCAGAGGCTCTTTGGGCATGGTGAAATATTCCAGCCTTTCTTGGAGTGTCCCTGTAAGAGTGGTGAGGTTGGAGCTGCAGGCAGTGCCCCCAGTTCCCTCTGTGTCTGGCCAGACCCTGTATGATGCAGCTCAGAAGCCTCAGCTGGCTGCTCAGGCACTGCTCACTGCACAGGGGAGCTGCAGCTCTCACCAGGCTCAGAAATGCAGCCTGGCCCAGTGCTTGAGGCTGCAGCCAGCTGGGGTTGGGCTCTTTTCCCAAGGAACAAGCAACACAGGAGAAGAGGAAATGGCCTCAATTTGCAGCAGGGGAGGTTTAGAGGAACAATTTCTGCCCCAAAAGGGTTGCCCAGGCCTGGCCCAGGCTGCCCAGGGCAGTGATGCAGTCCCCATCCCTGGAGGGGTTCCAAAGATGTTGTGCTGAGGGCTATGGTTTGGTGGTGCTGTGGCAGTGCTGGGCTCAGGCTTGGACTGGATGAGCTTAAAGGACTCTTCCAACCAAAACCATTCTATGACCTGGGGCAAGCTCAGGAGGGTCTGCTTCATCTGGCGACTTCTCTTGGAGGAGGTTTTCTTTTCCCTGCAGCTGTGGTGGTTTGGTGTCAGGGTGGGCAGGATCAGGCAAGGGAAGGCTGTCCCAGAAGGACCAGGGGGGATCTGCAGTGAGCAGTGATGCTCAGGACTGTGGCTTGGGCATGGTCAGGAGCGGGAGGGCATCAATGTAATGGTGCAGACACAGGAGGCTCTGGCAGGGACTCTTTGGGCACGGTGAAATATTTCAGCCTTTCTTGGAGTGTCCCTGTAAGAGTGGTGGGGTTGGAGCTGAGGCTGCCCAGAGGGCTGAGGCTGTCCTCTGCCTCCTGGAGAGCCTTCACAGCATCAAACAAGGCCACGTGTGAGGAGGCAAAGCACTGCTCTGGGGGGGCCAGGAGCAAGGAGGGGCAAGCTTGTGAGCGACCTGTTGGCTGCAGGGAGGAGTGGTTGGCATCACCATCGACTGGAACTGTGACCTGGACTGGCCTGTGCGCTACTGCAGACCTATTTACCAGTTCCATGGCCTCTACAACGACGACAGCAACGTGTCCCCAGGCTTCAACTTCAGGTAAGGACAGCCCCAGCAGCACACAGCACAGAGCACAGCATGCCAGGGGTTGGAAGGGACCCACAGAGCTCCTCCAGTCCAACCCCCTGCCAGAGCAGGAGCATCCAAGCTAGCTCAGGGCACACAGCAACACATCCAGACAGAGTCTGCAAAGGCTCCACACAAGGAGACTCCACAACCTCTCTGGGCAGCCTGTGCCACTGCTCTGGGACCCACACAGGCAAGAAGTTGCCTCTGGCGTTGAGCTGCAACCTCCTGTGCTGCAGCTTCCATCCATTGCTCCTTGGCCTATGGCAGGGAGCAGTGAGCAGAGCCTGTCCCCCCCCTCCTCACCCCCAGCCCTCACACACTTACAAACATTGATCCAATCCCCTCTCAGTCTTCTCTTCTGCACACTAAGCAGCCCCAGCTCCCTCAGCCTCTCCTCCCCAGCCACTGCTGCAGTCCCCTCAGCATCCTCACAGCCCTCCCCTGGACCCTCTCCAGCAGTTCCTGTCCCTCTGCACCTGGGGAGCCCCAAATTGAAGGCAGTGCTCAAGATGAGGTCTGAGCAGGGCAGAGGCAAAGGAGAACCTCCCTGGATCTGCTGGACACACTCTGCCTGATGCCCCCCAGGACCCCCTTGGCCCTCTTGTCCCCCAGGGCACATTGCTGTGCCATGGATCTTCTCCCCCAGCACTCTCAGCTCCCTCTCCTTGGGGCTGCTCTCCAGCAGGCAGCAGGCAGAGGCCACCTCCTCCAGGACTCAAGGTGTGGTGGTTGATCAGGGTCTGTCCTCCACACCTCTGTGGGCCCTGCTCTCCCATGAGGAGTGTCCTGGCCCATCCCTTGGCCTCCAATTTGCTCCACTGCCTTTCCCTCTACATCTCCTGTCCCCTGTGGACTCTGCTGCTCGGCTGAGCTCTTAGGAAGCCTTGCAAGGCTGGAGATGCTGTGGGATCATCTCTCGTGGCCCCACAGCCCAAAGCAGCCATCGAGTCAGAGCTCCTGGTGCTGCCTAGGGGTCTGCTGTCACCCTGCCCTCGGGGCCAGGAGGTCACCATGGGCAGGAGCTGTGGCAGGCAGGCAGAGTGAGCCACAGCAGGGACATGTGCCAGCAGCACAGCTCCTTCAGGGGCTGAGAAGGGCAGGGGCAGGTCTGTGACAGCAGGTCTCTGGAGCCTTGTCCTGCTCTGGGGCTGGCTGAGAACATGGACTGGGTGAGCTTGGAGGTCTCTTCCAGCCTGCCTGATTCTGTGATCCCAAGATGCTGATGGGGTTGGGCTGCAGGGGGCTGTTGCCCCCTGGCAGGCCACTAATGGTCCCCATGGCCTTGGGCAGATATGCCAAGTACTACAGAGAAGAAGGCAGGGAGAAGAGGACTCTGTACAAGGTGTTTGGGATCCGCTTCGACATCCTGGTGAACGGCAAGGTAAGGCTGGCCCAGCCCCCGGGGGGCTGCCCGCTCTGGGGGGGCCAAGGACTGCACTGTCAGTGGCTTCCTGGGTGGGGACCTGCTCACAGCAGCCCTTGGGATGTGCTGGGGAGGCAGCAGAGGGGGAAGTGATTTTAGAGGTCACATCTCCCAGCTGCAGTGCCTCTGGCCCAGAAGCATCCTGGGGGGCTGAGGGGGGATGCTGGAGAGCCAAACCCTTCTGCTGGCCTTTCCACAAGCTGAGGGTTTGCATGCTGCTGGTTTGGCTTTGTTCCCACGGGGGGAGGTGGCCTCCCCCCTTCTGTTCCCACTGGGACTGTCGAGCCCATGTAGGGAGAGAGCTTTGGCTTTAAACCCAAACGGACAGGAAGCAAAACCATTTCCATCTGTGTCAGCCCAAACCCAACCTGTCCTGAACCAGCTCCTGCAGGAGAGGTTTGGGTTCCTCCAAGGCTCCTCAGCTGAGCCCCAGCAGCTCCCTCCTCCTCTGGTCGTTGCCCTGGGCTGGGTGTTCTCATCTCATTTCTCTGCTTTGATCCAGGCAGGCAAATTTGACATCATCCCAACCATGACCACGATTGGCTCTGGCATTGGTATTTTTGGAGTGGTAAGTTCAGCCATTTCCAGCCTCTCCATGGAGACTCTCAAATCATTCTCCTTGGGACACAGGTGGGAAGTGTCCCTGTGCTGCAGGGAGCAGCTGGTCCCTGCTGAGGCAGCAGGGCTTGGGCTAACATGGGGACCAAGCTCAGGGAAACAGGCTCCTGCTGACCACAGCCTGCTGGGGATTCCACTGGGGCAGGGGAGGGAGGCTCTGGGGCAGGGCTGTGTCCTGCTGTCACCACAGCTCAGAGCTCAGGGCAGGGCAGCTCTGGATGCATGGCAGGAAACTGCTGTGCCTATGGCATGAGCAGGCTCTGGCTCTGCACACACTGAAGTGCAGACACTCAGGGTCTGGTGGCTGAGCCCAGCTTGCTCCTCTCCTGTCCTGAAAGGACATCTGGGGGCTCTTCAGAATCCACCACGAGCTGAAGGGACCTCTATCTGCTCTACCCTGGTGAGGCCTCTTCTGGGGTCCTTGGTCCCTGGTTCAACCAGGACAGGGAACTGCATGGAAGGGTACAGGGAAAGGCTGTAAAGATGATGAGAGGACATCTGGAACATCTCTGCTGAAGAGAGGCTGAGGGACTTGGGGCTTTATACCTTAGAGAGAGGGAGGCTGAGAGGCACCTGAGCCATGCTCAGAAATACTGAAGGGTGGGGGGCAGGAGCCTGGGGCCAGACTCTGCTGAGTGGTGCCCAGGGCCAGGCCAAGGGGCAGCAAGGGGCAGAAAGTGGCAGGCAGGAGGTTGGATGTGAAGAGGAGGAGAAAGTTGTTTGCTGTGAGGGTGCTGGAGGCCTGGAGCAGGCTGCCCAGAGAGGCTGTGCAGTGTCCTTGTGTGCAGAGCTTCCAACCCCCCCTGGGCATTGTGCTGCTGGGCAAGCTGCTGGGGGTGCCCTGCTGGAGCAGGGCTTGGGCTGATGATCCCCAGAGCTCCCTTCCAGCCTCACCTGCTGGGTGCTGTAATCTGGGGTGAAGCTGGAAAGAACTGGAAGTAGAAGACCAGAGAGGTTTGCTGGGAAGCCTGCCCCAGTGCTAACTGCTCTTTGTTTCCAGGCCTCTGTCCTCTGTGACCTGCTGCTGCTGCATTTCCTCCAGGGCAGAGACTACTACAAGCAGAAGAAATTCAAATACGCGGAACAGGAGCCTGTAGGTGACAGGGGGGCCCTGACCCCCCAGCTGCTGGGCACCCCTGGGGCAGGGGTGTGTGAGGCACTGTTGGTGGAGGGCTGGAACACAAACAGCATTGTCCTGAGCTGCTGGGAGCCCTCGGGGCTGCCACAGCCTCAGATCCATTCATCTCCTCCAGAAGTGCAGAGGTCTTCTGCATGACACAGTTAATGGCTCTATTCCTTCCCTTGGCCCCAGCTATCCCAGTACCTTCCACCAATTCCAACTAGAAAATCTCCCAGGTTTTGGCTCTCTGAGAACATCTCCATGGCCATAGAGGCAATGGTTTGAAAGCAAAAGGCAGATTGAGGCTGGACATTAGGAAGAAGCTCTTTGCTCTGAGGGTGGGGAGGCACTGGCACAGGTTGCTCTAGAGGCTATGGATGCCTCATCCTGGGAAGTGTTTGAGACCAGGCTGGATGAGTACTTGAGCAGTCTCATCTAGTGGGAGCTGGCTGTGCCCGGGACAGCTGGAACTGGATGCTCCTTGAGCTGCTTTCCAACCCTGACCAATCCATGATGCTCTGCTTGCAGGATGCTCTGTGACCTTCCACAGGACACAGCTCAGCTGCCCTCACACTGCCCACAGGACACAGCTCAGCTGCCCTCACACTACCCACAGGACACAGCTCAGCTGCCCTCACACTGCCCACAGGACACAGCTCAGCTGCCCTCACACTGCCCACAGGACACAGCTCAGCTGCCCTCACACTGCCCACAGGACACAGCTCAGCTGCCCTCACACTGCTCACAGGACACCGCTCAGCTGCCCTCACACTACCCACCCCTGCCCACACTGGTGCTGAGCACTTCTGCCCAAGCAGCTGTGGCCCTGCAGTGGCTGGGGTCAGGCCTGCCCAAGCAGCTGCTGTGTCTCTGCTCTCTCCCCCAGGCCAAGTCCCAGAAGAAGGAGGAGAGGAGCAGCGCGCAGTGAGGGGTGAGTGCTGCCTGCAGTGAGTGCTGGCTGCAGTGAGGGTGAGTGTGCAGTGAGGGTGAGTGCTGTCTGCAGTGAGTGCTGTCTGCAGTGAGTGCTGGCTGCAGTGAGGGGTGAGTGCTGGCTGCAGTGAGTGCTGGCTGCAGTGAGGGGTGAGTGCTGCCTGCAGTGAGTGCTGCCTGCAGTGAG
>VWZI01017962.1:32305-45022 GCA_013396835.1 Psilopogon haemacephalus
CCGCGCTGCCCGCCCCGCGGGTCGCCTGCCTGCGGCCGGCTGTGCCCTGGCGTGCGGCAGGTGCACCGCGCAGGGGCGCGCACAGACGCGCGGCTTCGCTGCCGGCGGCTGAGGAGGGAGCGCTGAGCGGGACGCGGGTGGGCTCCGAGCGCCGGCTGTGGGAGAGGTGCGGTGGCTGGAGCGGGTGGGATCCCCCAGGCTGCTGCGTTCGGGAGATGCTTCGTCGCCCTCCCCCGCCCCTGGCTGCGGGAGCTGAGCTCAGCCGCAGCGGTCCGGGGATGCGCCGCGGTGGCAGGCGGTCCCTGCCGCAGAGCTCCGCCGAGCTTCAAGATTAATGGCAAAGTAGAAACCCTTCCGAAAGCTGGGCGCTGGGCTCTGGGCCGGCCTGTCCGCCGCGCCGCCCACCCTCTGCTCGAGGGAGAGAAGGTAAAGAGTGTGGGGACCTCCGTGCGGGCTCGTCCCTGCCGCCTGATGCTGTGCCGCCCTTGGGGACCGGTCTGGGCTCGGTGTTGCTCGGGGATGTGTGCCGAGCTGTGCTGCCCTTGGGTACCGGTCTGGGCTCGGTGTTGCCCGGGGATGTGTGCCGAGCTGTGCTGCCCTTGGGTACTGGTCTGGGCTCGGTGTTGCCCGGGGGTGTGTGCCGAGCTGTGCTGCCCTTGGGTACTGGTCTGGGCTCGGTGTTGCCCGGGGATGTGTGCCGAGCTGTGCTGCCCATGGGGACCGGTCTGGGCTCGGTGTTTCCCGGGGATGTGTGCCGAGCTGTGCTGCCCTTGGGGATCGCTCTGAGCTCCTGGGCTCGGTGTTGCTCGGGGATGTGTGCCGAGCTGTGCTGCCCTTGGAGATCGCTCTGGGCTCCTGGGCTCGGTGTTGCTCGGGGATGTGTGCCGAGCTGTGCCGCCCTGCCCGGGTCTCGGTCGCTGCTTGCCGCCAGCCTCCCCGCTCGGCGCTCACCTCCCTGCGTGCCTCGGGGGGCTCAGCTGCGGCCGCCGGGAGCAAGGTCCTGCAGGGACTTCGCTTGCTTCTGTCGCTCTGGGGCAGCGAAAGTTACCTTTCTGTTGTAGCTTAAAGGTGTATCTCAGTGGGGAGCTGTTGCTTTCCTGTGTACAGCAGTCTGTGGTTCCCAGCGAAGCTCACAAGGCCACTTCCATCAGGTGTTGACTTCCTCCCTGTGAGGCATCTCTGGCAGCTTCAGTCTGTTCTGGCGTTTGGCATGGGATGGCTCTGAAGTGTTGCTTTCGAAACTGGATAGGGTGAGAGGAGAGTCCTTATCTGAGCTGCCTGAAGGCAGCCTGCTGGAGCCTCGCTCTGGCGTGTCCCTGTGCATGGCTCAGCTTGCAGCGCTGCATGCAGCTGGGGCTGGGCTGTGTGCTGAGAGCAGGACTGGTCTCCAGGCAGAGCAATACTTTCCGGAGCCTGGAGAAGGGCAGACCTGAGCAGCAGCCTCTGGCCATTCCAACGAGGAGCTCGGGCATGGAGCCTGCACCTGCAGCTGCTGCACCACCGGGGCCTGGTAGTTCCAGACCGAAGCTACTTTGTGCCAGCTCGCCCTCAGAAACTCCCCAGTTGTTTATTCCTGCCGTTTGGGATGTGCCTTGTGGGTCGGAGTGGCCATGCTTGGGTGGTTGTGTGCCCAGAGCGGGTGGGCAGAGCTGCTCTGGAGCTGCGAGAGGACCTCCCCTGGCAGCACTGCCCCAGCAAGCAGAGAGCTGCTCCCGTTGCTGCCTGTGCTTTCCTTCGGGCATGCTTTCAAAGCCCGTGCTGCTGGGCAGGTCTGCCTCCTGATTAAGGTGTTCATTAAGCCCTAAATGTCTTTGCTTGGTGTAATTAATTGTCCTTGCACTAATCAGACTTCCAAGGCCCAGCCTTGTTTCGTCTGGGAAGGCACTGTGGGATTTTTCTTCCCCTTTGGGCTCTGGTGGGATGGCTGCAGTGGGAACGTGCCCAGGCTGCAGCAGCTGCACGGAGCAGCCCTGCTCAGGCAGTGGTCATCACCAGCACTGCAGTGCTTTGCCCCTCGGCTGGGTGTGCAGAGGTGGCACTGTGCTGGGCATGCCCCCTCTGCTTCAGCCAGGGCTCTGCTTGCTCCTGAACTTCCCAAGGGATGGGAGAGAGCAGTGCTGGCTGCTGGGCCAGGACAGCCTTTGTGTGGCTGCCACCACACCTTCAAGTCCTGTAGGGTCTGTGCTGCTTGGAAGCGGGGGAAGGATAAACTCCTTTTGTAAGAGGCTTCAGGGAAGGGCTGGTGGTGCTGGGTGGCTTCTGAGGACCGTTTAGCAGGGTGGTTTGGGTCTCCAGAGGAGGTGCCTGGCAGAGAGGATGCAGCTGATGTGTCAGGGCATGCTGAGCACTAGCCCAGATGAGGTCCTCTTGCAGCTCTGCCCACCTACTCTGGGCTGCAGAAGCACCCAGGCAGGGCCACTCCAACCCCCAGGGCACATCCCAACCAGCAGGAGCTGCTGAAGGCAAGCTGCATTCACTGCCTTGAAGTGGCTTCAGTCTGGAGCTAGTGGGGCAAGGGCTGGGTGCTGGTGGGAGCTCAGGGTGAGGATGGCAGTGCTGGGGCTGTGGGGGCACTTTGACCACCTCTGAAAGCCCTGTGTGTGATTCACTGCACCTTGGGAAGCTGCCTGGAGAGATCAGCCCTGTTGGAGCACTGCAGGGAGAGTGTGGAAATCTGCACAGCTCTGGCTGGAGGAGGGGGCAGGCTCTGCCTCTGTGGTGGGGACATCACAGCAGGCTCCAGGGCTCCCTGCCTGCTGAGCACTCGCCCTTGGGCAGTGCAGACTGGTGAAGGATGGGAGGGGAGAGTGGGGCCCTGCTCTGGGCAGCATGGGTAGGAAGCCTGCTGACACCCACCTGTGAAGGAGGGTGGGCAGAGAAGGCTTTGGGGTGGGCTTCTACCTGCTTGTAGCTTAGGGTGGGGGAAGACTTCCTGCTGCACAGCCTCTGGCAGATGCTTTCTGCTGCTCAGCCCAGCCACTGCTGCTGCAGTTTGGCAGCTGCAGAAGGCAGGAGGTGAGCCTGTCCCTCTGTGCTTGCCCAGTGCAGAGGCAAGTTCCAATCATGGAGAAGACCTCCAAGGTCATCAGGTGCAAGCTTCTGTCCAACAGCCCACGTCTCAAGTGGCCCTAGGCTGCCCCTTCTGCTTTAGCTGTGTAAGAGCCAAGAGCAAGGTTGGCAGGAGGGAAATGGTTAGTGGCTGTGGGGAGGGAGAGCTGCCTGTGCACTGACCCTCCCAGGGCTGTCTGCATGGGCTCTCCTCTCTATCTTCAGGCTTTGGCACAGGACGTTGCTTGCCTTGAGGAGCAAGCATGCAGCATGCAGGGAGGGGAGCCAGGCAGAAAGCCTGTGGCTGAAGACCTGAGTGTGTGTGGCTGGCTCTGGGGGTGACTGAGGTGTAGAGAGGCAACTGCTGGCGTGGCAGGGTCAGAGTGGCATGGGATCACAGAGGGCTTTGGTTTGGAAGGGACCTTAAAGCTCATCCAGCCCCTGCCGTGGGCAGGGACACTTCCACCAGCACAGGCTGCTCAAGGCCTCATCCAGCCTGGCACTGGACACCTCCAGAGATGAGACAGCCACAGCCTCCCTGGGCAGCCTGTGCCAGTGTCTCACCACCATCACAGGCAAGAATTTCCTCCTGGTCTCCACTCTCAATCTCCCCTCTCCCAGATCAAACCCATTGTCCTGTCACTCCCAGCCCCTGTCCAAAGTCCCTCCCCAGCTCTCCTGCAGCCCCTTCAGGCACTGGAAGGCAGCTCTGAGGTCTGCCTGCAGCCTTCTCTCTGCAGGCTGAGCAGCCCCATCTGAAGGTTAGTGATGCTTGTGAGGATGCAGAGCACCAAGGCATTGGGTGCAGCAGATAAAGGAATGGTACCAAATGGTGTTGTGTAGTCAGACACCTTTGAATTCCAACAGGGGCTGAGCACAGCCTGGATGGAGAAAAATGACTGAAATTTTCTAAAGAGAGAAGATCCTCATCATGGAGTAGGAGTAAACTGATAGAGCTGTAGAATGATTTGATTTGGAAAGAGCCTTTCCTGTCCACCCAGCCCAGCCTGCAGTCAGCAGACACAGCCCCAGGCAGAGCAGGCTGCTCCCAGCCCCACACCCCCTGCCCTGCACTGCTGCCAGCCATGGGGCAGCTCCCACCCCTCTGCCCAGCCTGCCACAGGCTCTGCCCACCCTCAGGCCCAAACATTTCTCCCTTCTCTCCACTCTCAAGCTGCCTCTTGCACTCCAAACCATCCCCCCTTGGCCTGCCACAGCAGGGCCTGAGCAAAAGTCTGTCCCCAGCTTTCAGCCCTGCAAGGCCACCAGGAGGTCTCCCTGGAGCCTTCTCCTCCCCAGGCTGCACACCCCCAGCTCTGCCAGCCTGGCTGCCAGCAGAGCCCTTCCAGCCCTGCCAGCACTGCTGTGGCCTCCTCTGGCCCTCTCCAGCAGGTCCCTGCCTGTGCTGTGCTGAGGGCTCCAGAGCTGCCCCAGCACTGCAGGGGAGGCTCAGCAGAGCCCAGCAGAGGGCACAATCCCCTCCCTGCCCCTGCTGCCCACACTGCTGGGGCTCAGCCCAGGGCAGGCTCAGTGCCAGCTCCTGCCCAGCTCTGCACCCCAGAGCTCCCCAGTCCCTCTGCTCAGGGCTAAAGGCACTGATGTGACAGACACCTGTGGCCGAAGCTGCAGCAGTCCCTGGCTGTGTGGGAGGGTGGCTGCAGGTGGGGGAGGTGTAAGCGGAGAGGCACAGCTGCAGCTCTGCAGCACTGCAGATGTGTCCCAGCCTTCAGCTGTGCACAGGTGGGGGCCACAGTCACAGCCAAAGCTGCTCAGGGAGGGCTCCTGAGGCAGCCCAGGAGGCTGCACCTCTCTTTGGGCTGTGCTGTGGCAGTGCCCAGCCCAGGGGTGTCAGCTGTGGCCCCACAGCTCCTGCACAGCAGATGGGGCCTTGGGCAGAGTGGTGGTGAAGCAAGGAGGTCTGCTGGGGGCTCCTGAGGAGGGCTTTGCCTTGCTGCTGAGGTTGCTATGAAGTAGCAGGTGCAGCTTCCTATTTGTTTGTTTTCCCTCGAGTCAAGCATCAGGACTGTCAAAAAAATTCCATCTGGAAGCCTGACTCAACCTTTCCTGTTTTCCAGCTGCTGTGTTCCTCTCCAGTCTGTTTCCCTCGTGCCCTACAAACCTGCACTCACTCCAGCACCAGCCCTGGGGTGCAGCTTGGCACTGCCTCACTTTGCAGTTTTAACCTGCTTAGGAGTTTGCAGCCTTGGGTCTGTTGGTCACGGAGGGCTTCAGAAACACCTTCCTGGGCCATTGCAGCCTTCAGACAGAGGGGCAGAAGCAGAGGGAGAGGCAGAAGTGTTTGTCCTGAGTGTCCAGTCCGTGACACTGCAGAATCTTTTTTTCTCCTGTAGCTTTGGTGTGTCTCTGGAGGGGGAGGTTCTGCTGGCTTGGCAGACTCTTGTCAGTGGTGACCATTGCCAGGGCAAGGAGCACGAACCACGAGGTCCATCTGGATGACAGAATGAGCCAGGCTGGAGAAGACCTCCAGGATCATGGAGTCCAACCTATCAGCTTCCCCTTCTCATTAACTGAGTGCCTCATGCAGCCTCCTCTTGAACACCTCCAGGGATGGGGACTCCACCACCTCCCCTGCAGCCCATCCCAGTGCCAATCTCTCTGTGCACAACTTCCTCCTCACATCCAGCCTGAGCCTGCCCTGCCACAGCTTCAGCCTCTGTCCCCTCCTTCTGTCCCTGGCTGCCTGGCAGCAGAGCCCAACCCCAGCTGGCCACAACCTCCCTGCAGGGAGCTGCAGAGAGCAATGAGCTCTGCCCTGAGCCTCCTCTTCTGCAGGCTGCACACCCCCAGCTCCCTCAGCCTCTCCTCTTGGGGCTGTGCTCCAGGCCCCTCCCCAGCCTTGCTGCCCTTCTCTGGGCACCTTCAGCACCTCAACATCTCTCTGGAACTGAGGGACCCAGAACTGGATGCAAAGAGGAGGAGAAAGTTGTTTGCTGTGAGGGTGCTGGAGGCCTGGAGCAGGCTGCCCAGAGAGGCTGTGCAGTGTCCTTGTGTGCAGAGCTTCCCTGGATGGGGAAGGTTCTCCTGACAGATGCAAACCTTCTGTGGGCTCAGGTTCTCTGTGGGCCAAGGCTGGCAGCTGAAGGGGAAGGCTGTGCCCTGGCAGCTGGCTCAGGGAGTGAAGCAGGCTGAGCACCAAGCTTGGGCTGTGTTTCTCAGTGGCAGCCATGGCAGGAGCTGAGTCATGCCTGGTGGTTAAGGTGTGGTGTGCTCAGGATTTGTTTCTCTTGGGTTGCTGCGCTGGCAGGTGAAATTTTAAGGCGAGGACCTGTGAAGCAGTTGCAGTTCCTTCTGCCAGGAGCCCTGTGGGATTCCTTTTGCCTCTGGGGTGGCTTCAGTTCTGCAGGCTGGGCAGTGCTGCCGGGAGCTCTTTGGTCCTGTTCAGAGTATCTGGGCAAGTTCTTAGGTCCTTAGCAGCCACAGCTGTAATTATTGTGGTGTGAGTGGAAGCAGTGAGGCTGTGATGTGCCAAGATGCAGATCTGCTTTCCCTTGTCCCTGTGCCCACACTGCTGTCTGCAGGGCAGCCCTGGCTGTGCCTTAGGTGACCTGGGGAACTAAGGTAGCTTTCTCTTGATGGTGGCACTGAGTGGCAGCTGCTCTCCAGGGGTTGGTGGAGCCAAGTTCAGCCTCTCTATTTATTTATTGCTACCATCTGTATTTCCCTGGCTCCAGTACTCTTCACCAGTAGAAGTGGGGAGCAGTAGGTCTCATCTTTCTCACTGGCAGTCTCTTGTCAGTGGTGCCCAGGGCCAGGCCAAGGGGCAGCAAGGGGCACAAAGTGGACCCCAGGAGGTTGGATGTGAGCAGGAGGAGAAAGTTGTTTGCTGTGAGGGTGCTGGAGGCCTGGAGCAGGCTGCCCAGAGAGGCTGTGCAGTGTCCTTGTGTGCAGAGCTTCCAACCCCCCCTGGGCATTGTGCTGCTGGGCAAGCTGCTGGGGGTGCCCTGCTGGAGCAGGGCTTGGGCTGATGATCCCCAGAGCTCCCTTCCAGCTCCCACCATGCTGAGGTCGTGGAAGGTTTGCTGCAGAGGTTGGGCAGAGGGAGCTGTGTGCCAGGCTGGGGGCATGCAAGCAGCTCCCTGGCACCTGCAGTTCCTGGCCAGTGTCTCACCAGTGATTGGTTTGCTCAGCCAAGGGGTTCCGCAGTTGTGTGAGCTTGAGAGGGCAAAGCCTGTGGGGCTTGTGCAAGCTCCCAGCTGCTGGGGGGCAGCTGTGCATGGCAGGGCTCTGCAGTGCTGGGGGGGACATTCTTCAAAGGAAAAGAGATCTTTTTCCTCTGCTTTCTGGTGTGGGTGTTGGACACTGAGCATGGTGTGCAGGAGTCTTACAGACCCACAAGGCCTGGAGGAGGATGGTTTGGGCTGTAGGATGTTGAATCAGCACAAAGCCTCATTCTGTTGTTTCCTCTGGCTACAGATTTCCTTGGAAACCTGGAGAGCTCCACTTCCCAGCTAGACCCTGAGTGCTTAGCATGGGTGCTGAACCAGGAGCAGGCTCAGAGGCTCAGCTGGGGTGGGAAGAGAAGGAGTGATGGAGTCACAGAATGTCAGAGGTCACCTCTGGAAGTCTCCTGGCCCAGGCTCCTGCACTCAGGAGGGGCCTCCAGCCCTGGAGCAGCTTGCCCAGAGCCCTGTGGAGCTGTGTGCTGTGAAAGCCCAGGCTGAAGGACACCTCCTGGGGCTGTGTCAGTGCTGGAGCTTGCTGCAGCCTGCCCAGGTGTGAATCAGTCTCACCAAGGGGTATGAGATCATCTGATCCTTGTGCTCCCTTCCAGCCCTGACTTATTCTGTGATGCTGCCCTGGCCTGCAGTCTGTGCCAGCAGAGCTCTGCACTCTGCTGCTCTCCTGCTGCCTTGCGTTTCTCAGCTGGTCCTACTCAGTTTGGTGTTGTGAGTGCAGCAAAGCTTGGCTTAGCCACCTGAGCCTTGGGCTGCTCTGCTCTTGGACCTTGGCAGTCAGGAGAGACTTTCATGGCACTGCAGAACTGTCTGGGTTGGAAAAGCCCTCTGAGATCACCCAGTCCAAACACCAGCACGGCCACTACCCCCTGTCCCCAAGTGCCATGGCCACACCTGCCTGAAACACCTCTGGGGATGGGGACTCCACTGCCTCCCTGGCAGCTTTCTCCTGGGGGCCTTCCTCTCCTTCCCCACCGCTGTGGCAGGCAGTGGCTGAGGTTTCTGTTCTGCAGACAAAGTGAGTCCTGAAGTCACAAAGGAGCTGCTGAGGATGGGGCTTATGGCCAAGCAGCGTGGGCACAGCCCTCTGGTGTTCCTTGTGTGAAACTCTGTGAGCAGCACAGCTGGGCCACTGCTTGCCCCTTTGGGTCAGGTTGTCACATTTACAGTAGGTAAGGCTGAAGGACTTGGGCAGCAGCAGGACAAAAGCTGCCCAGCTGTGGCCCCTCACACGAGGAGCCCCCATGCTGCTGCCAGCCCCTGGGCACCACTGCAGCTGTGCTGCTGCCTCTGTGCTTCCTCACAGTGCTGCTGCCAGCCCCTGGGCACCACTGCAGCTGTGCTCCTGCCTCTGTGCTTCCTCACAGTGCTGCTGCCAGCCCCTGGGCACCACTGCAGCTGTGCTCCTGCCTCTGTGCTTCCTCACAGTGCTGCTGCCAGCCCCTGGGCACCACTGCAGCTGTGCTCCTGCCTCTGTGCTTCCTCACAGTGCTGCTGCCAGTCCCTGGGCACCACTGCAGCTGTTCTGCCTCTGCCCCCCTCGTGTTCTGGGTGCAGCTGCTGTCCTGACTCTAATCTGCTGCTCTGGTGTGGGCATTTGTCAAAAATCAGGATGCTGCAAGGGTCCCCTGTTGGCAGAGGGTCTGTAGCTGTTGCTTCTTGCTGAGTGTCTGCTCCAGACCCTCCCTTCCTCTGGTACAGCCTCAGCACATGAGGCCTGCTCTGTTTGTGGACAAGGAGCTGCATGGAATGGGTGGGATCTGGGGATGAATTGCAGCTCCAGTGGGGAAGGAGGCTCTGCTCTGCAGGGTGTGAGAAGTGATTGATGGCAGTATCAGAGAGAGAGAGAGGATGGATCTGCCCCTCAAGGGAGCCTCAGAAAGGTCTGCTCTGCTTCTTCAGAGCTTCCCTACCTCTCTTTTATGAATGGTTACAAAGCAGTGTGGAAAAACTGGGACTGAAGGCGAGAGAATTGGGTTTGGATCCTGGCAGGAGAGAACATTGCAGCCAAAGACCTCCAGATCCTCGAGAGGCAGCAGGACCTGCAGTGTTCCTGTGACGACAAATTGGAGTACAAATGTGCAGGACAACCACGAGGCCAAGTCAGTTTGGGCTCTTCCTAACCCCCCTCTCTGCAGCTGCTGTCTGGGCAGTGCTGCTCTTTGAGAGCCTTTGTGCTGAAGCCAAGGCTCTGGACCTGCTAATGCCTTGTGCCTCGGGTGGCAGCATGAGCACAGCAGATTGACCTGTGAGCTCCTGCTGCTGCCTTCCAGCTGACCCTTCGGAAGCTGTTGGGTAGCTTCACTGCCAGAGGTCAACGAGCTCTGAGGCTGCCAGCTCTGCAAGGCAGAGCCAGGGGGAGGCTTTTGGCCTTGCTGTGTCAGCACCTTGCTCCCAGGCTGGACACTGGAGGCTGCCCAAGTGCAGCCCTTCTGAGTGGGGAGGGGCAGAAGCTCTGCTCAGGGCAGGGCTGGGGGTTACTGCCTGGGAAAAGGGTCAGGAGAATGTTGCTGTCAGGCTGCTGGAGCCCTGGAGCAGGCTGCCTGGGGAGGTTCTGGAGTCTCCTTCTCTGGGGGGTTTTCAAGACCCACCTGGATGTCTTCCTGTGTGGCCCTGCTCTGGTGGCCTCCTGAGGTCCCCTCTGCCCACCTGTGTCTGTCACTTGTTGGCAAGGTGAGAAGGAGGTGCTCAGAGGCCAGGCTGGGGAGGTGGGAAAGGCTTTGCTCCGCTGTCCTCTAGCAGTGCTGCCGAACCTCAGCTGTGAGCCAGCCTAACTTGCAGCTCTGCTCTTGCACACTGCAGCCATCAGGCCTCTGCCGGCGAGTCCCCACACTGCTCAGGCTGCTCTGCTCTCCTTGCTCCACCAGAGCCTCTGGCGGCGGTGCAGGGTGTGCCTGCCAGCGGTGCAGGGTGTGCCCGGCGGCGGTGCAGGGTGTGCCCGGCGGCGGTGCAGTGGTGTGCCCGGCGGCGGTGCAGGGTGTGCCCGGCGGCGGTGCAGGGTGTGCCCGGCGGCGGTGCAGTGGTGTGCCCGGCGGCGGTGCAGGGTGTGCTCGGTGGCGGTGCAGGGTGTGCCCGGCGGCGGTGCAGTGGTGTGCCCGGCGGCGGTGCAGGGTGTGCCCGGCGGCGGTGCAGGGTGTGCCCGGCGGCGGTGCAGTGGTGTGCCCGGCGGCGGTGCAGGGTGTGCCCGGCGGCGGTGCAGGGTGTGCCCGGCGGCGGTGCAGTGGTGTGCCCGGCGGCGGTGCAGGGTGTGCCCGGCGGCGGTGCAGGGTGTGCCCGGCGGCGGTGCAGTGGTGTGCCCGGCGGCGGTGCAGGGTGTGCCCGGCGGCGGTGCAGGGTGTGCCCGGCGGCGGTGCAGTGGTGTGCCCGGCGGCGGTGCAGGGTGTGCCCGGCGGCGGTGCAGGGTGTGCCCGGCGGCGGTGCAGTGGTGTGCCCGGCGGCGGTGCAGGGTGTGCCCGGCGGCGGTGCAGGGTGTGCCCGGCGGCGGTGCAGTGGTGTGCCCGGCGGCGGTGCAGGGTGTGCTCGGTGGCGGTGCAGTGGTGTGCCTGGCGGCGGTGCAGGGTGTGCTCGGCGGCGGTGCAGGGTGTGCTCGGCGGCGGTGCAGGGTGTGCTCGGTGGCGGTGCAGTGGTGTGCCCGGCGGCGGTGCAGTGGTGTGTCCGGCGGCGGTGCAGTGGTGTGTCTGGCAGTGGTGTGCCTGGCAGCGGTGCAGTGGTGTGCCCGGCGGCGGTGCAGGGTGTGCTCGGCGGCGGTGCAGTGGTGTGCCCGGCGGCGGTGCAGTGGTGTGCCTGGCAGCGGTGCAGTGGTGTGCCTGGCAGCGGTGCAGTGGTGTGCCCGGCGGCGGTGCAGGGTGTGCCCGGCGGCGGTGCAGTGGTGTGTCTGGCGGCGGTGTGCCCGGCGGCGGTGCAGGGTGTGCCTGGCAGCAGTGTGCCCGGTGGCAGTGCAGGCTGTGCCCTGCAGGCACTGCAGACCCTCCCTTTATGCCAGGGAGGCAGGTGGCTGGAGGCAGGCAGCAGCTGGGAGCTGCTTGTGTTGGTGCTGTTCACAAGGAGGCAGTGAGTGGCTGAGCCGTGCCTGACAGCCACTGCCTGCCTGCTGGGCAGCACAGAGGCAGAAGGGCAGTACCCAAGGGCAGGCTGCAGCCAGCTGGGGTTGGGCTCTGCTCCCAGCAGCAGGAGAAGACACAGCCTCAAGCTCTCCCGGGGCAGGTTCAGGCTCTCTGCACAGAGAGTGATTGGCATTGGAATGGGCTGCAGGGGAGGTGGTGGAGTCCCCATCCCTGGAGGTGTCCAAGCCAAGCCTGGATGGGCACTGAGTGCCATGGTCTGGTTGGTTGGATAGGGTTGGGGGATAGGTTGGGCTGGAGGAGCTTGGAGCTCTCTCCCAACCTGCCTGATTCAATGAAATGGTTTGCTTGGAGAGAGACTGTTCCCAAAGGCCTGCAGGGTCAGGATGAGGGCAATGGCTTCAAACTAGAGCAGAGCAGACTGAGATTGGATGTGAGGAACAAGTTCTGCACCAGGAGGCTCCTGGAACACTGCAGCAGGTTGCCCAGGGAGGTGGTTTGGGCCCCATCTCTGGAGATGTTCAAGGCTGGACAGAGCTGTGAGCAACCTGCCCTGGTGGAGGATGTCCCTGCTGGGCTGGGTGAGCTTTGGAGCCCCCTTCCAACCCAGGCTGTTCTGAGGCATAGCCTCGCAGCCAGCAAATGAATGAATGAGCAGAAGCAGCCTGACTTTCCCCATGCTCTTGCGTTGCCTCTCCTGTTAAATGCTGTGGCCAGAGGAGCAGGGCAGGGATTGTGCCCCTGTGCTCAGCACTGCTGAGGCCACATCTCAAATCCTGGGGTCGGTTTTGGGCTCCTCACTCCAGGAAGGACATTGAATAGCTGGAACAGGTTCAGGGAAGGGCAACAACAGTGGGGAAGGGTCTGGAGAAGAGGGCTGGGGAGGAGCAGCTGAGGGAGCTGGGGGGGGTTGAGGCTGGAGCAGAGGAGGCTGAGGGCAGAGCTCATTGCTCTCTGCAGCTCCCTGAGAGGAGGCTGCAGCCAGCTGGGGCTTGGGCTCTGCTCCCTAGGAATGAGTGACAGGAGGAGAGGAAATGGCTTCTGAGTGGGACATGAGGAACAATTTCTTCCCCTTAAGGCATGTCAAGGCCTGTCCCAGGCTGCCCAGGGCAGTGGTGCAGTCCCCATCCCTTTCTCAGCCTATAGTCTAATTGCTCATTCAAATCCTCCAATTAGTTCAAACCAGCACAGGGTGCTCTGACCTGCCCCCAGCTGCCCTGTTCAGCCCCTCCCTCTGCCTGCTGAGACCCTCTATAAAGGGGAGATGAACTTCCTGGGCCTCTCTTGCCCCTGCTCCCTCCCCAGCCAGGCTCCTGCTGCTGCTCTCCAGCAAACATGTGAGGAAAGCAGCCACACTTGGAACTCGAACTCACTGCATCTCACCAACAGCTTGCAGCCAGCTGCATCCACCA
>VWZI01017962.1:53878-68259 GCA_013396835.1 Psilopogon haemacephalus
GGGCTGCAGTGGGTGGTGCCAGGGGTGCAGTGTGCTGAGGTCGGGCTGCAGTGGTTGGTGCCAGGGGTGCAGTGTGCTGAGGTCAGGCTGCAGTGGGTGGTGCCAGGGGTGCAGTGTGCTGAGGTCGGGCTGCAGTGGGTGGTGCCAGGGGTGCAGTGTTTGTGCTCTCAGCTCTACAGCAGCTGTGGGCCCTTTCCATGTGGGTGCAGCTGGGTTTGGGCAGTGGCTATCGGAGTGTGCAGTGTGGGAGATGAAATCCCCAGAGGAGGTTTCTGAGCTGCAGGCAATAACTGTGAAGTCCTGGAGGAGCTTGGAATGTGCCTGATTGGCCTAAGGCAGCTGCCAGGGCTCTGGGCACACAGCTGGGCACAACACTGCACCCAAGGGCTCGCAGTGCCCTGCAGGCACTCCATGAGCTAGCAGAGAGGGCTGGGGTTGGGTTGCATCTCCAGAAGTGAGAGCTGCAGCTCTGCTGAGTGCTCAGAGCCCCAGGCGAGGGTCCCTGCTCCTGGGAACAGCACAGGCAGTGTGAGGGGTGGCAGACCCAGCACTGCTGCCATGGCACAGGGCACTCAGAGGGCACTGGGGCTGCAAGGGACCCCCCGAGGGAATCGTATCCAAGCTTCTGCAGGCAGCAGAGACACCTCCAGCTAGAGCAGGCTGCCCAGGGACACAGCAAGGCTGACCTGGAGTGTCCCCAGAGACAGGACCTCAGCCTCTCCCCACCCTCACTGTGCAGAGCTTGCTCCTGGAGTCCAATCTAACTCTGCCCTGCTCCAGTTCCAGACCACTGCCCTCAGCCTGTCCCCACAGCCCTTGGGCACAGTCCCTGCCCAGCCTGCCTCTGGGTCCCCTTCAGACACTGAAATGCAGCTCTGAGCTCTCCCTGCAGCCTTCTCTGCTGCAGGCTGCACAGCCACAGCTCTGCCAGCCTGTGCCAGTGGCAGAGCTTCTCCAGCCTCTGATCATCTTTATGGCTTCCTCTGGTCCCACTCCATCAGGTCCATGTCCTACTTGTGCTGGGGGCCCCATGGCTGGACACAGTCCTGCAGGTGAGGTCTGAGCAGAGCAGAGGGGCAGGATCCCCTCTCCAGCTCTGGCCACTTCTGTGCTGCAGTGTGCATCAGGGGCTGCCTGCTGTGGGTTGCACTCCCCACGGGCTGACTCAGGAGCTCTAAACCTCACCTCAGGTTGGATCTCCTCTCTTCTGAAGATGGAAAAGTGAAGGATCCCAAGGCAGCCTGAAGTCAATGTTGGCCACACGGTGGTGACCAAGGAGCCTTCTGTACTCAGGACACCTACAGAGTGTTTCCATGCTGGTCTGTGTTGGTGTCATCTGTTCCTGCAGCCACCCATCTGTAGTGGATGGATCCCAGCCACTGTTTCTGCAACCTTGCCACAGTGCTGCCTTCTGTCCCTCTTGGTGCCCATTGTAACAGGGCCCCAGGCTGCCCCAGGGGAGGTTTAGGTTGGACATTAGAAGAAACTTCTTCCGAAAGGGCTCTCAAACATGGCACAGGCTCCTGAGGGAGGTGGCAGAATCCCCATCCCTGGAGAGGTTTCACAGAGGCAGAGCTGTGGTGCTGAGGGCCATGGGCCAGCAGCAGCCCTGGCAGAGCCAGAGGATGATGGTGTGGAAGGGCTCTCTGTGATGCTACCATCCAGGCTCCTCTCAATGCCTGCTGAGTTTTGCTCCACCAGGGGAGCTGGTGCAGGGCAGAGCCTTGGCTGGGCAGGCAGCAGAGGCCTCTTCTGCAGCCTGGGGGCCTCTGGAGCTGTGTGAGGTGTCCCCGGGGCTGCAGAGGGCCAGGAGCAGCTGTGCAGTCTGGCAGGGGAGCTGAGGGAGCCTCCTGGCTGCCCAGCCTGTGCTGATGACTCTCTGCAGCTGCAGAGGCTGCTGCCCCTTGCTGCATTCCTCAGGCACCCAAGCAGAGCCTCTCCCAGCCTGTGGCTGATGGCTCCAGGACCTCCTCTGCTTGCTTTCAGTCTCACCTCTGGGGCAGTCAGGAGTGGAGCCTGTGCTCTGCCAGCCCACAGCTGGGTTACTGTCCCCTGCCCTGTGCTGTGCCACTGCTGGAGGGGCTCACAACCTAGGGACCCCCAGGCCCCAGCTGCTCTGTACTGTGGCACTTGGGGCAGCCTCTGACAAGGGGCACTGGGCACAGACTGGCACCAGGAGGTTCCACCTGAAGGGAGGAGAAAGTTGTTTGTTGTGAGGGTGCTGGAGGCCTGGAGCAGGCTGCCAGAGAGGCTATGGAGTGTGGAGAGCTTCCAACCCCTCCTGGCCATTGTGCTGCTGGGCAAGCTGCTGGGGGTGCCCTGCTCCAGCACCAGGAGCTTGGGCTGATGATCCCCAGGGGTCCCTCCTGTCCCTCCCTGCTGGGTTCATTCTGCAGCTGGGCAGGGCCATGGTGCCCATCTAAGTGGCAGCTCAACTAACAGGCTTGGCCTGACAGCTGAGTTCTGAGCTCCTGAGTTCTCTCTGCTGCTGTGCTGCTGGTGCAGGAGCACTGTGAGTGTGCTGCATCCTCTGCCCACCACTGCAGGAAGGGAAGGCTCTGACCTGCAGGCTCCTCCTGTGTGCCTGGGCAGGGAGCTGTGAGCAGCTGATGGGCTGGGGTCTGCCATGCTTAGTGCTGCTCTGAAGCACTCCCAGGGATGAGGCATCCACAGCTTCTCTGGACAGCCCTCCCCACCCTCAGAGTTAAGAACTTCCCAAAGTAAGTGCTGCATTTGCTGAGTAGAAGCCTGAGGCAAACATCTCCTGTACCAGATGCTGAAGACCCCAGAGGATGTTAGGAGCTGGCCAAGCCCAACCTCCATAACTTTCACTTCATCTTGCTTAGCTCTGCATTAGACCTGTTGCTTGAAAGCCTTCTTGGAGAGCAGGCTCTGGAGAAGTGTGTGGTTAGCTTTAGCTCTGTGACACTGCTGTGCACTTGGATCCTGCTTCCAACTGCAGGTGGTTAAGGATGAGGCACTTAGTGCCATGGGCTGGTCCATGTGGTGGTCTTAGGTCATAGGCTGGACTTGATCTCAGAGGTCTACTCCAGCCTCAATCATGATTCTGTGAAGTCCAACCTAAATCTGCCCTGCCCTTGTGTGGCTGGAGTCTGGATGTCAGTGTCAGAATTGCCCTTCCACATCCTGGGCTGGCCTGAGGTCACCTTGCTGTTAGCTGTGGCATGGGCAGAGGCAGTGCTGCCCACACAGAGCTTGTGGCTGTGTGCAGGTGATGCTGTGCCAGGGCAGAGCAGCAGGCAGGAGCTGGGCAGGACACTGCTGTCAGTGCTGTGGTGGGGACACAGCAGCCATCTGCACAGCTCTTCCTCCACTGGATCACAGAGTCATAGAGTGCTGGGGGTAGGAAGGGACTTGTGGGGACCGTCCAGCCCAAGCCCTGCTCCAGCAGGGCACCCACAGCAGCTTGCCCAGCAGCACAATGCCCAGGGGGGGTTGGAAGCTCTGCACACAAGGACACTGCACAGCCTCTCTGGGCAGCCTGCTCCAGCAGCTTCACATCCAACAAGTGTCTCCTTGTGTTCAGGTGGAACCTGATGGGCTGCACTTTGTGCCCACTGCCCTCGTCCTGGCCCTGGACACCACTGAGCAGAGTCTGGCTCCATCCTCTCTCCACCCCCATAACAGCTGCTGGTTTTCTTTTTTCCTCCACTTTTTGCCTGCTCCAGGCCTCCAGCACCCTCACAACAAACAACTTTCTCCTCCTCTTCACATGCAGCCTCCTGCCTGCCACTTTGTGCCCCTTGCTGCCCCTTGGCCTGGCCCTGGGCACCACTCAGCAGAGTCTGGCTCCATCCTCTCTCCACCCCCTTAACGGCTGCTGGGATTCTTTTCTCCTCCACTTTTTGCCACCTCTCCCTTTGGAAACAGAACTGTTCTGTGGCTGTCCCTGAGGAGCTGTCTCTGCTAACTGCTTGACTGATTTATTCTGGTAGTCCAACATTTACTGCATTTCCATAACAGCCAAACAATCTGCTGCAGGAGTTTAATATAAACCCAGCTCTGGTGACTCACAGCCATGCTGCCAGTACTGCCAAGGCAGGCAGCTGGGGGAGTGAGGAGGTGACTTCTGCTGGGTTTCTTCCTGGGACTATCTGGCTGCCTGAAATATCTCTGACACCTCAGAGCTGAGGGATCTGCCAGGTTTCTGCCACCAGGGACCTGTTGTGGGGCTTTGGAATGGGTGCATCACATCGGTGCTGCCCACTTGGTGGCCTGTCCAGAGCTGCCTGGGCAGTGCTGTGTGTCCACAGCCTCCAGGTGAGTCAGACCCCACTAGCTGGTGTGAGCAGGTTTGGAAGAGAGGGAAGGTAACAGCGAGCTGCAGCCTGTGGTGATCTGCTGCTTGCTTCCCTGGGCTTGTGCTGAGGGTGAGCAGCTCAGCTCAAGGGGGATGCTGGCAGAGGCAGAGCACAGGCTGAATGCCCAGCCCTGGAGGGCTTTAGATGGTCCTGGATGATCCTCAAGGTCCCTTCCAGCCTAGCCCACTCTGGTTGGTGGTGGTGCTGGAGCTCCGGAGCCAGAGGCAGCAGGAGTGGGGCTGGGGGCATGCAGCTGCCCAGGGCAGAGTTGGCTCTCTGCAGCTCTCCTCCCTGCAGCTTGCTGCTTTGCATTCTTGTCTTTAGAGTGCCAGGGAAACGCTGGCTGCTGAGCTCCATCCCAGCCCTCACTTGAGAGCCTGCCAGCCACGGGGACATGGCTCAGCCTTCATCCTCACCTCCTCTCCATCTCCCCCTCCATTCGTGACAACCAATTTTGCCATCCTGACTGCCCAGCAATGTGCTGCTCTTTGCTGCCTTCAGGCCTTCTCCTTCCAGATACCTTCTCTGATGCTCTTGGTTCACCTCCTTGTCACTCCTGTTCCAGAAGCTTTCTGGTGCCTCAGCAGCTGTGTTGGCATGGTGCAGGCAGCAGGCACTTGGCCAGCTGGTGCAGGGTGCCAGCAGAGCCCCCTGCACAGAGGGGAGGAGGCAGCACGGGGGTGGTTACTTCTCCTTGGTGCTCAGGGCTTTGCCAGCCTCTCCAGCCCTGCTCCAGCCTTGGTGAGCAAGAGGGAAAAGAGGAGTTTCCTTCTGCTCTGCAGAAGAGTTTAGGAAGCAGTCCCAAAGCTTCACAACGAGGTGAAGGTTGGCAGTAATGAGGGAGGAGCAGGCAGGGGGTGAGGAATCCAACCCCTTGCTCAGAGCCTGAGGGAACAGCAGAGCACAAGGCTCAGGGTTTAAAACATGATTCCTTCCCAGCCCCAGGAAGCTCAGCCTGCCCTGGGAGCCTGGATGCTCAGCTGGCTCTTGGCTCCTTTGAAACCCTCAGAGTGGCTGCTCCCAGTGCTGAGCACAGTCTGACTCAGCTGTGGGTTACAGCTGGTGGCAAAGGTCCAAGGGCTGCAGACTGTGCAGCTTTCAGCAGCTCTCTGCAGTGCCTGTTTGATGGCTTTGGCAACCACATGTCCCTGGTGGAGGCTGCTGAGACCACCAGCAGACACATTCCTAGGGGCACTGAATGGTTTAAGTGGGAAGGGACCTTAAAGCTCAGCCAGTTCCAACCCCTGCCATGGGCAGGGACACCTCCACCAGCACAGATTGCTCAGGGCTTCATCCAGCCTGGCCTTGAACACCTCCATGGCATCCACAACCTCTCTGGGCAAAGACCTGCTGCCAGCCTTTGAAAATCTCTCTCCTGCTCCCTTCTCTGATCTGCAGAATCTGATCATTGTAAGAGGGACAGGGAGCTGCTGGAGAGGGTCCAGGGGAGGGCTGTGAGGATGCTGAGGGGACTGCAGCAGTGGCTGGGGAGGAGAGGCTGAGGGACCTGGGGCTGCTTAGTGTGCAGAAGAGAAGGCTGAGAGGGGATTGGATCAATGTTTGTAAGTGTGTGAGGGCTGGGGGTGAGGAGGGGGGGGACAGGCTCTGCTCACTGCTGCCTGCCATAGGCCAAGGAGCAATGGATGGAAGCTGCAGCACAGGAGGTTGCAGCTCAAGACAAGAGGCAACTTCTTGCCTGTGTGGGTCCCAGAGCAGTGGCACAGGCTGCCCAGAGAGGTTGTGGAGTCTCCTTGTGTGGAGCCTTTGCAGACTCTGTCTGGATGTGTTGCTGTGTGCCCTGAGCTAGCTTGGATGCTCCTGCTCTGGCAGGGGAGGGTTTGGACTGGAGGAGCTCTGTGGGTCCTCTCCAATTCCTGCCATCCTGTGATGTGCTGGTAGCTTCTGGTGGTCCTCAAGCAGAGCTCTCTTTTGCCCTGCTTCCTTCTGCTGGAGGCTCCCTGCTCCAGCACTCACAACCCCACTCCCTCCCCAGCCATGCTCTGAGCCCTGTGGCTGCTGGAGGTGTCCCTGGTGGGAATCCTGCAGGCAGTGTCTCCCTTGTCAGCCTGCGTGGCCAGGGTGAGCTAAACCCTTTAGTGAACTAAATGTGGCAGCAGCTAATCCCTTGGGAGCAGTCACCTGGGCCCTGCACGCCCAGGGCAGGCTTTGCAGCTCCTAGCAGCAGCATTAGGTCACTTGTCCCTGGGAATGCCAGCAGCTCTCCAGGACACCTTAGGGGATGGGCACCAGCTGGGATCCTGAGGTAGGTTTGATCTGCTCCTTCCTTGTGAATAGGTAGCTGGAAGCCCTCTCCAGCCCTGCTGGGGTGAGTGGCTGTGGTTTGGTGTCCCTGGGCAGAGTCCCTGCTCTAGCACAGCCCAGGGAGCAGTGTCCCCCAGGCAGCATCCCTGTGAGGACAGCAGTGGGGAGCAGCAGCTGGCCACAAAGGCTCTGCTGGGCAGGAGTCCTGCGAGGGTCAGGGCTCAGTGTTGCAAGTTCATCCCTCCCAGGCTGCCCAGCCCCTGCGCAAAGGGCTGAGGCTCCTTTAAGCCTTGCTGAGAGGCAGCTGCCACTGCCCCTTGCCAGCCTCATCTCCAGCAGGTGCTGCACATGCCAGCTGGCCTGGCACCTCCACCTTGCTTTCTGGGGGACATCTACCCTGACTCCTCTTTAGCAGTTGTTTTACACAGCACTTGGTTTCAAAAGCCTGAACTAGAAGTTCCACCTGCCTCAAAAGCAAAGCTCTCCTGCTTCTGCAGGGGCTGCCCTGGGCTGTAGTTTTGAGGTTTGTAGTCTTGCTGCTGGTCTCCATCAGGCTCTGTGCCCAAACCCTGTCCTGGCAGAGGGCAGCCTGACCAGCATCTGATGCTGCTGCTGAAGGCTGTGCACCAGCAGCCAGGCTGAAGGGATGAGCTCAGCTGTATAGAACCATAAAATGGTTTGGGTTGGAAGAGACCTCAAAGCTCAGCCAGTTCTAACCCCCTGTGCCATAGGCAGGGACACCTCCCATTAGAGCAGGATGCTCAAAACCTCATCCAGCCTGGTCCTTAACACCTTCAGGGGGGCTGCCACAGCCCCCCTGGGCAGCCTGTGCCAGTCTCTCCCCATCCTCACTCTCAAGGATCTCCACTCTCAGTCTCCCCTCTCCCAGCTCACAGCCCTTGTCCCTTGTCCTGTCACTCCCAGCCCTTGTCCAAAGTCCCTCCCCAGCTCTCCTGTAGAGTTTGCCCATCTAATAACCTGACACTGAGAGCAGATGAAGCCTTTTATGGGGTATTTGTTGTTCAGAGCAGGTTTGAGTGCTCCAGATCCTGCCCAGACGCTGCTGCCCTTCAGGCTGCCTGTGTGCTGCTGCCTTGCCTGTGTTCAGCCTGCAGGGGCACAGGGCTCAGTGCTGTGCTGGGAGGCACCTGGAAGCCTCTGCATTATTTCTTGTCACAGCTGATTAACTGCCACTTGAAGCCTTTTTGCTCGGTGCTGTGGCTCTGCCTGCTCCTCACCCAGGGCTGCTGCAGCCGTGCAGAGGCTGCTGCCGGTCCCAGCTGCAGGGGGGGTGGGGGTGCCACGGGTGGGCTATGGAGCAGTGGGAGGTGACAGTGTGGCACTTGCTGCCAGGCAGGGGGGACTGCTGAGGCACGTGGTGATGGCTCAGGCATAGAGTCACGGAGCTGCTGAGCTTGGCAGAGCCTTTGGGCTCACCAACTCCAACCACTCGCCCACAGCTCACACTGCCACCCCTGCTGCTGAGCCACTGCCACCAAAACACCTCCCTCAGCACCACATCCATGCAGCTTTTGAGCACCCCCAGGGATGGGGACCCCAGCACCTCCCTGGACAGCCTGGGCCAGGGCCTGACAAACCCTTCTGGGAGGGAATTTTTCCTGGTACCCAACCTGAACCTTCCCTGGCACAACTTGAGGCCATTTCCTCTTCTTCTGTCGCTTGCTGCCAGTCCTCCCAGCACCAGGATGAGGAGCTGCTGGCTCTGTTTCATGGACAAGTAGCAAGGTGGGGTTGATGTGTCTGACTCTGTGTGCTGAAGGGGTGACAGCATTAGGAGACCAGCAGGGGCCTGGGCTTCCTTCACCTGCAGCAGGCTGGAGTGGGTAACTGCATGGAGAGAGGAGCTGACTGCTGCCTGTTCCTGCAGTGCAGCTGCTCCTGAATCATAGAATCACAGAAGGGTTTAGCTTGGAAGGGACCTCCAAGATCACCCAAAGGCAGGGACACCTCCCACTGGAACAGGTTACTCAAGGCCTCATCCAGCCTGGTCCTGAACACCTGCAGGGTGGTTGTGGAGCACAGAATCCACCTGCAGGGAGCTTGTGGAGCACAGAAGCACAGAATGGGATCTTTGATCACATTGGGTGCTTCTGTGCTCCACAACCTCCCTGGGCAACCTGTGCCAGTCTCTCACCACCCTCACTCCAAACAACTTCCTCCTCACATCCACTTTCAATCTCCCCTCTCACACTTCAAACCCATTCCTCCTCCTCCTCCTCCTCCTTCCCCTCTCATCCCCTGCCCTTGCCCATAGTCCCTCCCCAGCCCTCCTGCAGCCCCCTGCACATCCTGCAAGGCCACTCCAAGGTCTCCTGGCAGCCTTCTCCTCTGCAGGCTGCATGGCTCACAGTGCAGGCTGCACAGCGTCTCACTGGCTGTGCAGTGTCTCACTGGCTGTGCAGTGTCTCACTGGCTGTGCAGTGCTGATCAGAGGCTGGAGAAGCTCTGCCACTGGCACAGGCTGGCAGAGCTGTGGCTGTGCAGCCTGCAGCAGAGAAGGCTGCAGGGAGAGCTCAGAGCTGCATTTCAGTGTCTGAAGGGGACCCAGAGGCAGGCTGGGCAGGGACTGTGCCCAAGGGCTGTGGGGACAGGCTGAGGGCAGTGGTCTGGAACTGGAGCAGGGCAGAGTTAGGTTGGACTCCAGGAGCAAGCTCTGCACAGTGAGGGTGGGGAGAGGCTGGCACAGGCTGCCCAGGGAGGGGGCTGAGGCCCTGTCTCTGGGGGCATTCCAGGTCAGCCTTGCTGTGTCCCTGGGCAGTTGGAGGTGTCCCTGCTGCCTGCAGGGGTTGGACAGGATGAGCTCAGGGGGTCCCTTGCAGCCCCGAGCAGGCTGTGCACTGCCAGCCCACAGGCAGAAGCTGCTTTAACCAGAACCAGTTTGCAGAATGTTGCAGTCAGAAAAGTTCCCTCATCAGGTGTCTGCTGCAGGGGCTGGGAAGTGAGGGGTGCTGGGGACGAGTGGAGGAGTCATGAGAGAGGTACAGGAAAAAGCTTTTTCTGGCAGGGCTGGGGTGGGGGTGGCAGTGCCCAGCATGAGTCAGAGAGCCCCTGGGCACTGCAGGACTGGTGCCCAGCCAGGGGGGCAGGGAGCTGCTGTTCAGCACCTCTGATGCCTGCTCTCCAGCTACCATTCCTGCAGACTTCTCTCTTCTGATGCCATTAGCCCATGGTAGACCCAAAGGGAAAAGGTCTCCTAGGGGCATGAAGAAGAGTGTGGACAATAGGGCAGGGGAGGTTCTCCTGACCCTCCACTCTGCTTTGGTCAGGCCACATCTGCAGTGCTGGGTCCAGCTCTGTGCTCTCCAGCTGCAGAGAGCCAGAGAACTGCTGCAGAGAGCCCAGGGGAGGCTGCAGGCTCCCTTCCAGCCCCTCCCTGCTGGGTGCTGTGCAGCCAGAAGCACAGATGGGCTGGGGGCAGCTTTCAGTTCTTGTGCCTGGCAGAGGCAGCACTGGAGCAGACCCTGCACAAGCAGAATTTTGCAATTCACAGCATGATGAGGTTGGAAGGGACCTTTGGGGATCATCCAGTCCAGCCCCTGCTCAAGCAGGGCACCCACAGATTAATGCCCAAGCCCCAGCTGGCTGCAGCCTCCTCTCAGGGAGCTGCAGAGAGCAATGAGCTCTGCCCTCAGCCTCCTCTGCTCCAGCCTCAACCCTCCCAGCTCCCTCAGCTGCTCCTCCCCAGCCCTCTTCTCCAGACCCTTCCCCAGCTCTGTTGCCCTTCTCCAGCCTCTCAGTGTCCTTCTGGGAGCGAGGGCCCAAACCAAAGCCTCTATTCAGAGTGGCCTCAGCAGTGCTGAGCACAGGAGCACAGTCCCTGCCCTGCTCCTGCTGGCCACAGCACTGCTGAGCCAGCCCAGGCTGCTGGTGACCTCCTTGGCCAGCTGGGCACATCCTGGCTCATCCTCAGCCCCTGTTGACCTGAGAGTCAGCCCAGGGCTGCCCAGCAGTGCTGTCTGGCAGCAGCTGTACTCCTGCTGGCAGTGGCAGCCCCTTGCTGCCCTTGGGGCTGCTGCAGGACCCTCATGGGCAAACTTCCTGGGTCCTGAACTGGTGTGGAGCTGAGGATGGCTTGAGTGAGGCTTGCAGAGCCAATGTGCTGACTCAGCAGGTGAGCCACACTTAGGCACTTGGGGGATCAGAGCTGCTCTTGTTGGGTGCTTCAAGACTGGCAGGGGTGGTGCTGAGCTCAACGTTTCCACCTCCCCCTTGGATTCAGTGGTTCTGTTTTTTCCATTGTGGTTTTTATAAAGTTACTAAATAAAAAAGAAAGATTGTGGGAGAGAAGAGCAAAGCAAAGGTGAGGAAAGGATGGATTGGGATTGCCTTCAGACACAAGGGGGAAGAACTTAACCTGGCAGGGAAGGTGCATCCCTGCAACTTAGCCCAAATTCTACAGCACTCAGATCTGAACTGATTTGAGCTTTGCTTCATGGTCACAGCACCCAGCAGGGAGGGGCTGGAAGGGAGCTCTGGGGATCATCAGCCCAAGCCCTGCTCCAGCAGGGCACCCACAGCAGCTTGCCCAGCAGCACAATGCCCAGGGGGGGTTGGAAGCTCTGCACACAAGGACACTGCACAGCCTCTCTGGGCAGCCTGCTCCAGGCCTCCAGCACCCTCACAGCAAACAACTTTCTCCTCCTCTTCACATCCAACCTCCTGCCTGACACTTTCTGCCCCTTGCTGCCCCTTGGCCTGGCCCTGGGCACCACTCAGCAGAGTCTGGCCCCAGGCTCTTGCTCCCCACAGCTCCTTCAGCTCTTGCTGAGCATTGCTCAGCTGCCCTCTGGGGCTGCTCTCCTGCAGGCTCTCAGCCCCAGGGCTCTCAGCCTTTGCTCCTCAAAGAGCTGCTCCAGGCCCCTCAGCAGCTCTGCAGCCTCCCCTGGGCTCTCTGCAGCAGTTCTCTGTCTCTCTGCAGCTGGGGAGCACAGAGCTGGACCCAGCACTGCAGATGTGGTCTCCCTAGGGCCCCAGGGTCACTGGGATGCAGCTTGGGTGCCCCAGGGTAGCATTTTCCCAGGGTGTTTCCAGTGAAGCTACACCTGGAAGCTTGTGCTGGCTCTTCCCTGCTGTGAAGCCTTTGCCTTGCTCTGAGCCATGCTGAGCTCCTCCTCAGGCTGGAGCAGCATTGCAGTGTCCTGGGGGCAGAGCCTGCTGCTCTCCAGCAGCCTTTGCCCGGTGATTCCCCTGCTAATCTCCAGTGGCTGACCTTGGAAAGTGCCTCTTGGCTTAGGGAGCTAAAGCTGCAGGCTTCAGGGGTGCAGGGCAGGCTGCCAGCCTGGAGAGCTCCAAGCTGCCCTGGGCTGTGTCTGCAGGGACAATGGCAGGGGTGGGCTGCCTGCTGCTGTGTCCCCTGGGATCTGCTGCTGGTCCCCCTGCATCTGTTCTGCACAGAGTCTGCCTGCTGCCTCCCGAGGGCTCCCTGGCGATGTGAGGATTAGCAGAAGGTGGGAGTTAGCCATGTGGAAACCCAGCAAATGCTCCCAGCTCTCCCTTTGAAGTCTTCTTGGCTTTGCAGCTCACACTCACTGCCTCTGCTCCAGCCCTGTGCAGCTCTTCTCAGCTTTGCCTTTTGCCTTGGGGTGTGCAGCTTGGTAGAGCTGATGAAGACCTTCAGCCTGTGCCCAGTTAGGGGTTGGTGCTGGGATCATTCCCCTGTTTGCAGTGGTTTCTGTGAGCTGGTGGGCAAGAGGCAGCCTGCAGTGCTGTGTGCCTGCAGTGCCTGCAGTGCTGTGTGCCTGTGGAGCCTGCAGTGCCATGTCCTGCAGTTCTGAGTGTGCTGTGTTCCTGCAGTGCTCTGTGCCTGCAGTGCTCTGTGCTTCTGCTGCTCTGTGCCTCTGCTGCTGTGTGCCTGCAGTGTTGTGTGCCTGCGCTGCTGTCTGCCTGCAGTGCTGTCTGCCTGTGCTGCTGTGTGCCTGCAGTGCCTGCGATGCTCTGTGCCTGTGCTGCTGTGTGCCTGCAGTGCTGTCTGCCTGCAGTGCTGTCTGCCTGCAGTGCTGTCTGCCTGCAGTGCCTGCAATGCTCTGTGGCTGTGCTGCTGTGTGCCTGCAGTGCTGTCTGCCTGCAGTGCCTGCAGTGCTGTGTGCCTGCGCTGCTGTGTGCCTGCAGTGCCTGCGATGCTCTGTGCCTGTGCTGCTGTCTGCCTGCAGTGCCTGCAGTGCTGTGTGCCTGCGCTGCTGTGTGCCTGCAGTGCCTGCGGTGCTCTGTGCCTGTGATGCTCTGTGCCTGTGATGCTGTGTGCCTGCAGTGCCTGCAGTGCTGTGTGCCTGCAGTGCTGAGTGCTCTGCAGCTCCACAGCAGCACAGGATGCACAGGACAGGGCTGGCTCTGCAGCTCCACAGCAGCACAGGATGCACAGGACAGGGCTGGCTCTAGCTCCACAGCAGCACAGGATGCACAGGACAGGGCTGGCTCTGCAGCTCCACAGCAGCACAGGATGCACAGGACAGGGCTGGCTCTGCAGCCCCACAGCAGCACAGGATGCACAGGACAGGGCTGGCTCTAGCTCCACAGCAGCACAGGATGCACAGGACAGGGCTGGCTCTGCAGCTCCACAGCAGCACAGGATGCACAGGACAGGGCTGGCTCTAGCTCCACAGCAGCACAGGATGCACAGGACAGGGCTGGCTCTAGCTCCACAGCAGCACAGGATGCACAGGACAGGGCTGGCTCTGCAGCTCCACAGCAGCACAGGATGCACAGGACAGGGCTGGCTCTAGCTCCACAGCAGCACAGGATGCACAGGACAGGGCTGGCTCTGCAGGCAGCTGTGCCCCAGGGCAGCACTCAGCTCCTGGGGCGATTGTGCCAGGGTGAAGGAGATGGCAGCCACCTGCAGGCAGCTGTCCTGGGGCACAGCTGCTTCACTCTGGGGAACCTGCCCCCGGCCCTGGCAGTGCTGTGGCAGCAGGCTGAAGCCTTCTCTGGAGGGTTCCCTGCTGGTGTCTCTCTCCCCTGGGGGGATTTGGCAGCCCTCAATGTTTTCTTCTTACAGGAATTTCCTTGCGTAGAAACTTCAGAGTGATTCTGGGTTGCTCATTGCTTCTGTGTGCAATTGGTGTGATTGCATCTGGTTATGCAGATGGCTTTAATCAAGCCCTTGGCACACAGAGGGGAGGGGTGGGGCAGAGTGGGGCCGGGGAACCTTCCGTGGGATTGCTGAGCTCGGTGCTCTGCACAGGCTGCTGCAGGGGACACTTACAAAAGATGGGTTCCAAACCAATTGGTGAAGGATTTGATCATAGGCAATAAAATGCAAGCACAGAGCGCTGGGTGCCCTTCTCTGGCCCTGCTCCAGCCCCTCGGTGTCCTTGAAGAAGTCCTCACCTGCGAGCAGCAGGAACATTGCCTCCTGAGTGCTTCCCATGCAAGTAGTCAGGAGGGATTTTATTTTCTGTGAGTTACGTTAGTGCAGAGCCTTTGGTGCCTCAGGACAGCTGGAGGCAGCATCATTGCTCTTCACCAGGGAACAGCACCAGAGAAGGCTCTGAAGTCACCTTCCTGGGTAGCTGGTGACTAAATTAGGAAATGAAGCCGGGTCTGGGGAGGCCCAGGGACCTTCTGACCTCCCCAGCCTGTCTCATAGGAATGTTTCTCGTTGGCCAAATGTGGCTGGACCAAGCAGGGAGCTGGAAGTGACTTTTCTTTGTCCCTAAAGCAGTGCTAGGATCATAGAAGTGTTTGGGTTGGAAAAGGTCTGAACAGGGCAGGCAGGGAGAGCCTGGGCAGGGCAGAGCGAGCTTGAGCAGGGCAGGGCAGGGAGAGGCTGGGCAGGGC
>VWZI01017964.1:1832-13017 GCA_013396835.1 Psilopogon haemacephalus
CGACCCAGAAAAACAGTGAAAAAGGAAAAGAGAAAGAAAAAAAACCCAAAAACTGAAAAGACATTACAGACTGAACAGAAAGAATAACCCTCTTAGTCATCCAATCCAGGATTTTTAACAGTTCTCACAGTCATTGCGAACATGGTTCTGATGGAATTTCATCTTTCCATGGCTGGATCGATCGGCTTGGTATCTAGCGGCTTCCTGTATCTGTAGAAACACAAGCAAAGCCTCGACTGATGGGTAAAAGTTCAGCAGGGCCTTTCCATTCTCCAGAAACCAGGTCCTTGAATCGAACAAAAACCTTTTTGGAAAATGTCCCTAAACCTGATTTTAAAGAGATAGCATGTACTATAATGGGTGGTTCCTGACGACCATTTGTCAGTCTTTAAAAAGTTCATTACGTATGTTGCTTTTGCTAGTCATTCATGTGGGTTATTCAATTCTTCTCCCTCTTTTTGCCTTAATAAAAACACCTTTGACATACCATGTTCTCTTTCCACTATCGCTTGACCAGTAGGGGAATGAGGTATACCGGTAATATGCTTGATACCCCAGTTACTACAAAATCATAAAAATCTCCGAGAAGTATATCTGGGTCCGTTATCAGTTCTTATTTGTGCAGGGACCCCCAACGCAGCAATACAACCATGCATATGCCTGATCACATGCTTAGATGTTTCTCCCGTCTGAGCTGACACTCAGAGTGCATGAGAAAAGGTATCAATAGTAACATGAACATACTTTAAACAGCCAAATTCTGGAATATGTGTAACATCCATTTGCCAGAGTTGTGATGCTTGTAAACCTTGTGGGTTGACTCCAAGGTTGACCCCAACCCCTTCTTTTTGGCATGCAGAACAGGATTGTATAATGCTTTGAGATATATTAAATTGTCTGACCAACATTTTTGCAGATTGGTGGAAAAACCCATGAGATGATGCTGCTTGCTGAAAAACATTCATAGGAGGCCCAGTCCATGCTGGGGCCACCAATTGGTCTGCCCTATTGTTTTCTTCTGCTAAGCCCCCACATCTTTGAAGGCTACGTATATGGGTAATAAAATAAGGTTGCTGTCACTGATCAAGCAACTGCATCAACTGAATCAAAAGTTTACACAGTTCCCCATTATTGACAGATTTCACCATAGATTCTTCAATGCAAGACACAATTCCAACTACAGACAGTGAGCCAGAAACTGTACTTACTGATTGACTGTCTCAGTTTTGAAAAACCCATACTACTGCTCTTAACTCTAAGGTCTGCAAAGAGTCTCCACTCACTCCTGGGAAAATTTCATTTTGCCAGGTGCCTTGCGACTTCCGTTACAGCAGCTCCTTTGGATTTCTTTCCTGCATCTGTAAAGTCCATGTCTCCTGCTACGGGTGTTTCGGACCTTAGTGGTTTTTCTTCTATGTTTTGATGTTGTAATCTCAGTCGGTTCCCAGATTACTTGATTTACTGAGTCCTGAGCCAGGCAGATTTACAACCTTCTGCAGACTCACAGGGCACAACAAACCACTGTTCCATCCTAGCAATTCATTAGCAGTTCTTCTATCTCTCTTCGCTGGTCTTAGGTATGCAAGCCTTGAAACATCCTCAAAGACAAAACTGTGCATGATGTTGAAGACCAATTAGTAAAGGCTTTTTCAGTTCCTTTTCTGCATTTTTCACTGCTGTCAGAGATAAAGATTACAGTCTGAGAGCACAAAGCACTTTTTCCTCCTTAATCACCAAGTTGTTAGTCTCTGTTGTTCTGTGCTTTTAAGTCTCAGGATTTTCAAAAGTTTCTCAGATTTCTCTTTATTTTTCTTCATCACAATAACTTTTTAACTTCCTGCAAAAGTCTCCTTTTTTCCCATGTCAGAATCCCAAATCAAATACTTCATTTACTGTGGGGATCAGACTTCTTTCTCGACCCCACCCAAACAGTTCACTTAGGGTCTTGTAAAATTTTTTTCTCATAGAGAATATATGTTTGTTCGAGGAGCTTCAGCACTATCTCTTCTTTTGCTAAATGCTTTCCCCCTTCTCCTCCCAGCTGCCTACTCGGCCTAAAGTAGGATTTCTAGGCGCCAATTTCTGCGTATGCAATTTTTTTATCTGGTGCCGGGGCAGCACCTCTTTACAGCTGGCTATCCCTCTCTTTCCAATGCCTCTTCACACCGTCTCTGGCATGCAGCAATCGGAGGTCCTTGTTTCAAACGTCATTTATTGCATCTTCGCACCATCTCAGGCATGCAGCAATCTGAAGTCCTTGTTTCGAGAGCCATTTGTTCCGAGGGAGCTGGAATCACTTACGCTGAACCGACACGATTGACGCAGTGTTCACTTTATTAGGGACCAAATCCCACTTCTATACTGTTAGCTCATTGGCTGAAGGCAAATGTGTCCAATTCTGATTTGGCCACACAAGTTCTGCAAGACAGTGTCCATCCTAGCCAGAAGCATACTAATTGGTTGGTACAATTAAGCACAAAACCATTCATTAATATTCATGACAAGTTGTTATCCTGAGCCAGATGTTTCCTTTATCTCTGACTCTCTGTAGGAGGAATCTACTTGCTATGGGAAATCAGAGGCCTCAGGCCAAGCTGTTCTGCTCTACCTGTGAGATCCAAGGTCGGCTGCCTTCTAGCGCATCCCAATATGGTTGAGTCACCATTCCTGGAGACATTCAATATCGCATTTGATGTGTTTCTGGGCAGCCTGATCTAGTTGGAGGCATCCCTGCTGACTGCACAAGGAGTTGGACAAGATAACCTTTGAGGGTTCTTTCCAACCCAGTGCAATCTGATAACAATAAATGAAAATAGATACAAAATAGCTATGTTTATCAAGTTGCTGTACATAACCCGATTTCCAATACAAACCTATTTGATTTTTGCTATGTGAACTGTGTACAGTTCTGGAGCCCCCAACATAAGAAGGACATTGAACTGTTGGAGCAATTCCAGAGAAGGGCCACAAAGATGCTCAGAGAGCTGCAGCAGCTCTGCTATGAGGACAAGCTGTGAGAGTTGGGGCTGTTCAGCCTGGAGAAGACTTTGAGAAGACTTTGTAGTAGCCTTCCAGTATCTGAAGGGGGCCTACGGGAAGGCTGGGGAGGGACAGTTTACAAGATTTTGCAACGACAGGATGAGGAGTAATGGGTTTAAACTGCAGACAGGAGATTTAGACTAGATGTTAGGAGGAAGTTCTTTACAGTGAGGGTGGTGAGATACTAAGGGAGGTTGTGGCTACTCCCTCCCTGACGTATCCAAGGCCAGGTTGGAAGAGGCCTTTGAGTGACCTGTTCTAGTGGGAGGTGTCCCTGCCTATGGCGGGGGGCAGGAACTGGATGATCTTTGAGGTTCCTTCCAACCTAAACCATTCTATGATTTTATTCTTTGTCTTTTACCTGTAATATAACTGGGACTTTACTGCTGTGGTGGGTTGTGTTTTCAACAGCAACTCCTTCACTGGCTTGCAAGATATGGAGATAAATTCCTACAAAATGTTTAAAGAGAGGTTCTGGAAATCTCATGGGTAGTGAGCTGTTGATTTACTGAACAGCTTAGAAAGAGCAATGGCATAGCTGGCTCTGTCTTTTATCCTGATTTCTTTGATCTGATTTCACCAGAATGGCTGCTTGTCATTTCCAAACAAATCACAGTCCACAAAGTTACAGAACTGAGACTTTTTTCATGCTGAATTTGAGTAAGGAGTATTTAATGGAACACTGACCATTTGGGACTGGCAGGACTACTGGCAGTCTGCCCTGCTTTCGATTACCTTAGAGCCTCCTTTTAAAGAGCAATGCCTGATTGCTCTTCAAAGCTGTGTCAGTTGGAAATCCCCTTTGGGACTCTGGAGGATCACAACTACTCTTCATGAAGGGCAGAAACAGATAAAAATGTTAAAAGGCATTTTATTTGATTACAGCATTTGGCTTCTTATAATGTTTCATTTAACTGATGTCAAGCTGAAATACAAAGAACAAAATTGATAACTTGCTGAAAATTGATTCTAGTTTTTGCTTCTGCATTTGCCCATTTTTGTTATAATTTATATTTTGCTAAGAGATGGTAAGTTAAAAAAAGCAAATTAGGGGGGCTACATTTTTTTAGATAACAAGTACATCTTGTCAATATCTTGTACCCACTCATATTTTCTGGAATGCAAGAATTTTAAAGTCAAAAGAGAAAAGATTTAAAAGCCTAAATGTGAATTCCAGATCACAAGGGAAAACCAGCAACTTTTTCAGATTGTCAAATTCTCTGTGTTCCCAAGGAAAGGAATTTTGAATTAATTAAATGTTTGTTTATGGCAAATCTGTCAGTGATACAAGGTTGAATTTTTTTTCTCCTAAGTCTTGACAGTTTTAGGTTTTCTTTTTCTTCCGTCTTGATGAAATCAATCACAACCTGAAGCTGCTCAGAGATCTGGCATGTCACTGTGGCCACTGCTTTAATGACTGACAGTCAAATGTGGATTATAAATCAATTTCATACAGGACTGTGCAACTTATCATTTGGATATGGGCTCCAGAAGAAGTATATTTCTGTGTAACCTAGAACATACACTGCTCAATAGTATTAGCTGTGTCACTGCTGAGCCTGTAAAGTACTGTACTTGGAATTCTCATTTAAAAGTACATTTGTATGCTGCTAAGCACTAATGCAGTGCATTTGGAATTCTTGAATGGATTCTTGGAAAGCTGCAATTTGAGGGTGGACCTGGGGATACTGATTGATAGTTGACTGAGCATGAGTCAGCAGTGTGTGCAGGTGGCCAAGAAGGCCAATGGCATCCTCATTTGGGTTAGAAACACTGTAGTCAGCAGGGACAGGGAAGCGATCATTCCCCTGTGCTCAGCACTGGTGAGGCCACACTTGGAGTATTGTGTTCAGTCGTGGGCCCCTCACTACATGAAGGACATTGAAGTGCTGGGTCATGTCCAGAATAGGACAATGAGGCTCATAAAAGGCCTGGAGCACCTGGCCTATGAGATGCATCTGAGGGAACTGGAGGTGTTGAAGCCTAGAGAAGACTGAGGGGAGGAGACCTTGTTGCTCTCTACAACTACCTGAATGGAGGTTGGAGCCAAGAGGGGCCAGTCTCTTCTCCTTGATGGAAAGAAAGAGACAGTACCAGAGGAACTAGTTTCAGGCTACACCAGGGGAGGTTTAGGCTGAGTATTAGGAAATATTTTGTCAAAGGCTTCCAAACATTAGAATTATCTGCCTAGGGCAGTGGTGGTGTTACCATCCCTGGAAGTGGATAAGTGGTATGGGTACCTGACACTTACAGACATGGTTTAGTGTTGACCCTTAAGTACTGGGCTGAATGTTGGACTGGCTGATCTTTTGGACTTGTATTTCTCCCAATCAAGTATATTTTGTGATTCTCTGATTCTTCCCCTTTTCCTCCCCTAAAATCACTAATCACTGGGGATATGTGTCTGATATGGAAAATGTGAGGAATATAGAAGTAGCACTTTCCAGAGCTCAAAACAACTGGTTAGAACTGATAAAATTAAAGCCAGTTTTATAGACTAGAATGATGAGGAAAACTTACTAAATATTGACTTTTAATACACAAAACTGCAGGGTAGCACAGGATGCCAAACTATCCAGTAGAATATGTGGAATTTGCTGTCCTCATCTCTGCCTTATACAGTTTCCAAATATACTTTTTAACTAATTACATAATTTTTTTTTTTCATACTAAACGTCATCCAGTCCAACCCCCTTACAGTGAGCAGAGACATCCTTAACTAGATCAGGTTGCCCAGGGCCTCTAGAGTCTCACTTTGAGTACCTCCAGTGCCTCTCTGGGCAAACTGTCCCACTGCTCAATCACACTCATTGTGAAGAACTTGTTCCTAACATTCATTCTAAATCTGTTCTTCTCTAATTTCAAACCATTGCCCCTCATCCTATCACTATAGACCTTCATAAACAATCCCTCTGCATCCTCCTTGTATCTCCTTTCTGGTACTGGAAGGTTGCCATTAGGTCTCCCCAGAGCCTTCTCTTCTCCAAGGTGAACACACCCAGCTGCCTTAGCCTGTCCTCGTAGCAGAGCTGCTCCAACTCCCTGATAATTTTCATGGCCTTCCTCTGGACTTGCTCTATCAGGACCATGTCCTTCCTATTTTGAGGGCTCGAGATCTGGACACAGCACTCCAGGTGAGGTCTCACCAGGGCAGAGCAGAGCAGAGCAGAGCAGCAGGATCCTCTCTCTCCATCTCTGGCCATTGGCCTTCTGTGCTGCAAGTGCACAGTGTCTGCTCATGTCCAAATCATAGAATCATCATAGAATCAACGAGGTTGGAAGAGACCTCCAAGATCATCCAGTCTAACCTATCAACCAGCCCTATCCCATCAACTAGACCATGGCACTAAGTGCCCCATCCAGTCTTTTCCGGAACCCCTCTAGGGACATCAACTCCACCACCTCCCTGGGCAGCCCTTTTCAATGCCATTCACTCTTTTTTCTGTGAAGAACTTTCTCCTCATAGCCAGCTTATACCTCCCCTGGCACAACTTGAAATAATCCCATGCAAGTTATATTGCTGATCTGTTCTGATAACCCTCTAATTTTCGCAGGCTAAAGTGAACCCATAATGCTGGGGTTTTTTGAAAGACAGTGTAGATACACAGAAACCACTTACCAGTGTAGAAAAGCAACCTGAATGTTCCATTGATGCAACAGAATGGATTCACACCAAGACACTCATAAAAAATTCAGGCTGTCAATACAATGGCAAAGTTTGTGGTGAGTTCATAGCAAAGCAGGTAGCTTTTTGAGGACTTTTGTTGTTTTGGTGGGTTTTTTTATCATGAGAGACAATAGGATTTGAATAATATTCCCCACAATGCTACTTTATGAATTCCTAATTAATTTTGTTTGTTAGATTAATGAATGTCCTGAGACTTTTTATTTTACTCTATGTCATCCTATATTGCACTATTGCAGAGGAGACTAATTAATATGCAGCAGGATATATCAGTATTATGATAAGCATTTTATTAACTTTAGTGTGGCTTGTGGCATTCTAATTATCCAAGGTAGCAATAGCAGTGAACAGTCATAAGAGGAGTTTTGTCTCTGAACTCCAATGTAATCAAGTCTCCTTGGCTGCCATTGAAATTGCTGTCTTGAACATTCAGAAAAGTGTGGAATGGAGAGACCAAAACAGTAGTTTCATCACTAATAAAAGAGATGCCACATTGGGGATGTTCACTGGTGTAAGAAACAAGGACATTTCATTTCAGTTCATGTTAATAATTCAAATCTCATCTGTCAATAAGTATACAATTCTTCTTGTAAGCCTCTCTATGAACTGCTAAAGCACAAAGGAATCAAAGTCAATGAAGAAAGAGGTGTTTGAAAGCTTCTTTCATCTAACACGTTATTTGGACATTGAACTGTGTAAAATAATTATTTTGCCTTCCCATCATCTCTAAAATTTCCATCCTTGACAACTTAGAGTCATGACTGTGACTCCTAACCATCCCTTTTGTCTTTATGTGCTTTCAAAGGAATCTCTTGGCACAAAACTTGAGTGTCTTACATGTAAGGTTAGAAGGCACCCTAGGAGAGCATCTGAAGCATTTGATTGTCTTTAAAAACAGACTCTTATACAGTCCTGACATATTTGAAATTTAGACCTAATCGTTGGTTTTCCTCTTTTTAATAGGGAAAGCAGAAAAATCCTCCTCTGGTTAAACAACTGTTTCATGGTGCAGCTTTCAGAAAATACTTCCTTTTACATTTTTTCTTTTACACCACATAGGTCACTTAATTTATATCTTCCATAGGTGCATCTTGTCACTGAAACAAGAACAACTGGCTGAGGTAGCTGGGCTGGACTTACAAAAATATTATTCTGAAGTGCTTCCACATGAGTCATCAAATTTATGTGAGTGCAAATGGGGAGTAGCTGTGAGCAGAATTTCTCTGTGATGTGGAATCAGTGTTGATGACATTGGTAACTGGAGTTGAAAGCATTCAAAGGCCCAGCTGATTTTCCACGTTAACTCTGCCTATATAAAGAAAGATGGTGAGATTTACTCAGATACTATTATTGGATATGACAGTTGAATGAAATTATATTTCTGGCCCTCATTAAAATCTGTCCTGGTGTAATTATGGCTTGATTGCAAGGTAAATGCTCAAGAGACAGCATCAAATCTTATACCTCTCCTGGTATGGGCATAATTACTACCCAGAGTTAGTTCACTTCCTGGGGCTCCCTCCCCGCTCTGTGGTAAGGTCCAGAGGTGGGTTGCAGGGGGCATGACATGTGGTTTGGGAACCAGGAAGTCTTGGGCCGCATGCACAAGTCACGTGCACGAGTCAGGTGATCCGTGCTGTCTCTTAGGGTGTTAGAACCCACCCCTGGGTGCAGGACTTTTGAACCAATTGGCCAGACAATGGATGCTAAGTGCCTATTGGTCAGTTCCACGCTCTCCTAATGAGGTATTTAAGGGAGTACAATGGCCGTTAGCCTCTGTTCTTTCTCTCCACCGCCATGAGGAACAGATGTCTCCGCACCCCGTCCAGCAGCGGCCACGTGCTTTGCAGCGAGCAGCAACAGCAGTGGCATCACAGCATATTGTAAAGCGGCAAAGGCAAACTTATTTTCCCCTTCATTCGGGACAAGCTCCTTCTTTCCTCTTTCCTGGGAAAAGTCTGTATCTAGCACGCATTTCATGGGTATTTCCAGGCGCAGTAGGATTGCTTTTGTATTAGGCTGTTTCCTAATTTCTGACTGTTTAAACTGTTTAATTCTGTGTTTTAAGCGACTTCATGTAGTTATTCTTGCCAATCGAACATCCAAAAGAACCCGGGGAAGTAATCCCGGCAAAATTGTGATTATTAATAGTAATTAAAATTAATAATCGTGAGAATACCAATTGGTATTATTTTGTTCCTTGTATATCCATCAATGTGTTTCAGAGAACAGACCAAAAAATAATAATTAAAAAAAAAATTTAAAAAATCAACAAAAATACCTCCATCAAATCTGAGATAAGATTAAAGCTGTTTGGTCAACCTATATCCACAATAATAATAATTCCATGCAGATTTTGCATTCTTTTTATCTGGCCTAAAGAGATTATCTTCACTCATCTCTCCTACCCAACACTTTTTAATCAAATTCTTCTGAGGTTTGCATACAAGAGACTGTATTTCTACCAGCAGAACTGCTGGAGGCTGTGGGTTAGCTTCTGTCCTGAGGCAGGACCTAAAATGTGTCCCAAAGAATAGAGCAGGTCTTAGCCTGAGCTTGTTTCCTCTCATGAACTGAGGACTGCTGAGAAGATGCTGTATCCAGCAAGGTTTTGGCTGACAGAACCCTGGAGTGCCTCTCCCCTGTTCTCATTCATTTAAGCCTTATAGAAGCAATCTTTTCAATAATCTGTCCTCCTTCTGCTTTTGTTTATGTTCAGTAACAGGAAGGACATTTTGTAGTAAACAGTGATATGGTTATGTTTTGTAGTGCAGTAGTGAGACCATGCTGTGCATTTTACAAGTCATAGTCTTGAATGGCAGAGGACATTATCTTGAGCAAAGGATGGGCTTCAGCCTCTGCCTGTCCCTACCAAATGTCCCTGCAGCACCTTCAGCACCTTCCCATGTCAACCTCTTTGGCTAGGTGCAGGCTCTGCTCTGCAGAACATTCCTGTGGCCCTGATTGTCTTAGCAGATCTATTGTATGAAGACATCATAGAATCAGTCAGGGTTGGAAAGGACCACCAGTGAGGAGTAGGGGGGGAAGATTAATTCCCTTGACCTGCTGGCCACACTTCTCTTGATGGAGCCCAGGATCTGGTTGGCTTTCTGGGCTGCAAGAGCACACTGATGCAGTGAAGCAGCAGTGAAGAAGCCAGTGAAAAAGCCATAAAATTCTCCCCAAAATCAGAGAACTGCAAGGACTCACAAGGCTGTCATTGGTCCCACCCTCAAGAATGAGATAAACAAAGAACTCTGCTCTTCAGGCTCCTCTTTTTTGGTCCCACTCGCCCTGTCCCAAGTCTCTCTCCTATTCCTCTCAGATTTCCAGTCCCACTCCTCCTTCCAAAAGTGATAAAACTGGGATGGGATCTCTAATTGAGGGAGGCATTTAGAAGATTATATAGCAATAAAATGTCTAAAGCTTGGCTATCTTTGAGCATTTCATCCATGAGCTAGCAGTGAATATTATTATGCAAAGTGGAAAAGACAAAATATTTCTGGCAGAAAGACAGGGGGAATTGACATTTTTGTTTTACTTAATCTAAAACTAATAAGAACATTTTAAAAAAAAATTGAAGAACTAAGACCTATAGCTAGATGTGTGCATTTTCTCTAAGAGAGCTCTCTGAAATAAGATCCTATTACTGCCTTGTGTTCTCTTTTTTTCAGTATGCAAAGGGTTGGAAATAGAAGAGAGGATTAAAGTGGTGCAAAAACATCCTCCTCAATACCTCAAATCAATAACCTAGATTATGAGTGGTGCAAAATAAAATCTTTACAGAAAATGCTAGTAATAAAGTCTTGCCATTTGGCCAATTTCCTTCCTGTTTCCTGAACTGATACTAAACACCATTATGTGAAATATATTTCTAGGAAATACTTGACTTAAAATGTCATTTGCAGTTTCCTGTACTTATCAGGACAGTTGTCTGAATCAGTGCATCTTAAATTAATAAGCAGTATTCTTACATTTCAGTTAACTCTCATAACCTTCTTTGGGTATGGTTTTGGTTTTGTTTTTTTTTTCTTTTGGATTGTTTTCTTCCCAGACAGAACCCGACTTTGATATGTCTTTACTGATAACAAAGGAAAGATGTTACAAAGCATGTGGGGATTGTAACTGACAATCAACTTAATATGAACCTGGTTGGGATTAGAAATGCTGTGTCCAGCAGCAGTAGGGAGGTGATTGTCCCCTTGAACTCAGCTCTGGTGTAGTGGGTTTGCAGTGACCTGTCCCCCCACCTTTTAAAACCCCGGCTAAAACTCAGAAAAACAAAACCAAACAAACAAACAAACAAAAAAAAAATGCCCCCAACATGAGGCTTGAGGTTTAATTACATCTGTTTGACTGTTAATTAAATCCTGGAAGTAAAAAATGAAGTTAATTTATGTACTGTTTTCGCTTTTTTCTTCTCTGGTTTTCTGGTTTTTGCATAGATGGCTTGTGGCAACA
>VWZI01017965.1:1185-13071 GCA_013396835.1 Psilopogon haemacephalus
AAAAGTGAGCAATTTTGAGAAACACATTTCCTTACTCATGCAGAGGTACTTGCAAGTACACTAATACTAAGAAAATAAATGTGATTCTCTGTTGCTATTTGATATATAAGCCTGTCTAAGTATAGAAGATAAGTGCATTAGTTCTAAACGAAAATGACACTATTATGCTAGTCACAGGTATCAAAAGCCTCCTAAATCTTCTGTCAATTTCCTGGCTGTTGCTCTTTTCTCCTGCTTCTCCTTTTTGAGACTACTATTGAACCTTCTGTTTCTCAACTGATATCCAAAGAATCAGCCACAGTTTGTTGGGTTTTTTTTTTTTTTTTTTTTTTTTTTTTTTTTTTTTTTTCCCCTCCAGCATGAGCCATTGCATTCTCTTACCCAGGACCACAGTTTTGAGGGCTGCCTCTCAGATTATTTGAAGCCCCTCCTGTGCTTATCTGCGATGCCAAATGCAAGGCACGGTGCCGGATTTCAGAACCGCAGGCTTCCTAAACCGGAGGAGGCAGCTTGCAGCAACGAGCACTGATGAAATATTTAACGTGAGAATAAACAAAGCTCTCTTACTCCCCACCACCATCATCAAAACTTGCCATAAAAAAAAAAGAAATCACACCTGCAAATAATGGAAGCATCTAAAAGGGGTGTGGGGCTGCTCTTGGCAATTCCTGGGTTTGTCTTGGAAGATGTAAGTTGCTGAAAAGCTCTCAGGTTTAGCGTTCTGAGCCTCAACACTGATTTCAGACGAGGCAGTCTCATGCTTAATTAAAGCAGTTGACAAGACAAAAGAAATGAGAATCAGTGCTCCACGCAGCTAAGGAGAAGAAAAGCACCCCAATATTGTATGGCTGGAATAGCTCTGAGGAGAAGCAAAGCACCCCAATATTGTACAGCTGTAATAGCTCTAGCGGTCACAATGGGTGTTAAGGATGTAGCCTCTTCTAAAAGCAGCTAATGCAAGGATGCAATGTCCAGACATCTGCTTTCAAAGGCCTGATTTATTAACCACAAGGATTCCACTCCCCAACCCCCCACCCTGTTCTTCAAACTTTAAAAAGGTATTTCCAGATAATTTCCTTTGTTACTAAGCTTTGTAATGGGTGAAACAACTTCATATATTGCACCTGGGTTGCAGATCCGCATTTCTCCATCTGCAATCATAGAATCATAGAATGGTTTAGGTTGGAAGGGATCTCAGAGATCATCCCGTCCAAACCCCCCACCACAGACAGGGACCCCTCCCACTAGAACAGGGCGCTCAAGGCCTCATCCAACCTGGCCTTGAACACCTCCAGGCAGGGAGCAGCCACAACCTCCCTGGGGCAACCTGTTCCAGCTTTTCACCACCTTCACTGTAAAGAACTTCCTCCTAATATCCAGTCTAAGTTCGAACAACGACATTCAACTCTTATATGAGGGCAATCCCCCATTTAACCTCATTTAAATTCTGGAACATCAGTACCATTATTTAAACCAAATGAAACAGTTTCTGTTGCTCAGAAAATTCTAATAGTTTCCTTGGGTGTTGATTTTTTGTTGTTGTTTTTATTTTTTCTTTTTTCTACCCCTCCCCATGCTTACATCAACAATTCTCATTTCATAGAATCTGAGAATTAGCCAGGTTGGAAGAGACGTCCAAGATCATCCAGTCCTATCCAATCGACTAGACCACAGCACTAAGTGCCCCATCCAGGCTTTGCTTGAACACCTCCAGGGACAGCGACTCCATCACCTCCCTGGGCAGCCCATTCCAATGCCATTTACTCTCTCTGGCAAGAACTTCCTCCTAACATCCAGCCTATACCTCCCCCAGAACAGCTCAAGACTGCATCCCCTCTTTCTGTCCCTGGTTGCCTGGGAGAAGAGCCCAACCCCACCTGGCTACAACCTCCTTTCAGGTAGTTGTAGAACATTTCTTGTTATCATTCACAGCAGTGGCCATTCTAGTACCAGACTACACAAAAGAAAGCAGGAAGGAACAGAAGGTATCATCCTACACAGCAGACTTACACAATCCTACTATGAGCCTCAAAGAAACAACCTTTGTTACTGATCCCATTTTCAAAGACCCATCCTCTACACGTACTGCTTCTGGTCTGTGGGAACTCAACAGGTTACCAACGAGTCTGTACCTTTAGCCTGTTGAAGGAAAGGCCTGTTGAAAGAAATTTAAACTACTGAAGGAAAACTACAGTGAAAATAAGACAGAGAATTTTTTTTTTTTTATTATGAAATTAGGAATAAAATAATTAATGCTGCTTCTGGAGATCCAAAGCTGGATTCAAACTCTCTATAGTTGAGGCCACTTTATAAAAAAACAAAAAAAACCCCAAAAACCTAACGACATAACAGCATAATGCATATGCATAGTGCAGCATAATGATACAGCAATACTTTCTCTTACCAAGCTCCATTTGAACATGTAGACATATCCATTAGCATATCCATCAGGGCAGTACTGATAACAAGCAGCATAAAACATGATAAAAGTCCTGGTGGATAACAAGTTGTCCATGGGGCAGCAAGGTGCTCTTGTGGCCAAGAAGGCCAATGGGATGTTGGGGTGTATTAAGAAGAGTGTGTCCAGCAGAGCAAGGGAGGCTCTGCTACTGTTCTACTCTGCCCTGCTGAGACCCCACCTTGAGTACTGCCTTCAGTGTTGGGCTCCCCAGTTGAAGAGAGATAGGGATCTGCTGGAGAGGGTTCAGCAGTGGGCTGTGAGGATGATGAGGGGACTGGAGCACTGCCTGACGAGGAGAGGCTGAGGGATCTGGGGCTGCTTAGTGTGGAGAAGACTGAGAGGGGATCTAATAAATGTTTATAAATAGCTGAGGGCTGGGAGTCAGGACGGGGGGGGCACAGGCTCTACTCACTTGCAATGGGTGTAAACTGCATCACAGGAGGTTCCACCTCAACACAAGGGGGAACTTTACTGCAAGGGTCACAGAGCACTGGAACAGGCTCCCCAGAGGGGTTGCAGTGTCTCCTTCTCTGGCAACTTTCAATGCCTGGCAGGATGCATTCCTGTGTGACCTGAGCTAGATTGCATGGTCCTGCTCTGGCAGTGGGGTTGAACTTGATGATCTCTTTGGCTCCCTTCCAACCCATGACATTCTGTGATCCCTTGTGATTCCTTGTACTCACATTTTCAGAAGCAGTTTAGATCCAGACACCTACGAGTGGTTTGTCCAACTAATAATTTTCTCCACATTAAAACAGCTAAGTGTAGAAATTACTTGGAGAGCTTTGCGTTTCTCTAGAAAACCACACACTCCTGCCCCTCTCTTCAGTGCATTCCCCACACCTGGAGACGACAAAAGTCTTCAGCCCAAGAGCAAAAGCTATTAAAAACTAACTGGCGCCACCTTGTGGTGAGCAAGGAAAATACAAACACAATCCGCGTTCTTGGCCACATTCTCTATAACTGTGCACTAAACATTCCCTTTTTCTTCTCTTACGTTTTCTCTGCTTCTCCTGGCATGCCATTTTATTTTCTCCAGACCAAGCTATCGCAGTTCCCTCAGCTGCTCCTCATAAGATCTGTTCTCTAGATGCTTTATCATCTTTGTTGCTCTTCTCTAAACTCACACCAGCAACTTGACATCCTTCTTGTAGTGAGGGTACTGAGCATAGTACTTTAGGTGTGGCCTCACCAGTGCTGAGAAGAGGGGGAAAATTGCTTTCCTACTGCCTGCTGACCACACTGATTCTGATCCAGGCCAAGATGCTGTTGGCCTTCTTGGCTACCTGGACACACTGCTGGCTCATGTGCAGCCACACTCCAGAATCATAGAATCATAGCATCATAAAATCACAGAATCACAGAATCATAGAATGGTTTAGGTTGGAAGGGACCTCAAAGATCATCCAGTTCCGACCCCCTGCCATAGGCAGGGACACCTCCCACTAGAACAGGTCACTCAAGGCCTTATCCAACCTGGACTTGAACACCTCCAGGCAGGGAGCAGACACAACCTCCCTGGGCAACCTATGCCAGTGTCTCACCACCCTCACTGTGAAGAACTTCCTCCTAACATCCAGTTGCAATCTCCCCTCTGTCACTTTAAACCCCTTCCTCCTCTTTCTGTCATTACAAGACCTTGTCAATAGTTCCTCCTCAGCCCTCCTGTAGGCCTCCTTCAGATACTGGAAGGCTACTCCAAGGTCTCCTGGAAGCCTTCTCTTCTGCAGGCTGCAGATCCCCAACTCTCTCAGCCTGTCCTCAGAGCAGAGGTACTGCAGCCCTCTGAGCATCTTTGTTGCCTTTCTCTGGACTGGCTCCAACAGTTCCATGTCCTTCTTGTGTTGGGAGCTCCAGAACTGCACACAGTACTCCAGGTGGGGTCTGGCAAGAGCAGAGTAAAGGGGCAGAATCCCCTCCCTTGCCCTGCTGCCCACAGCTGCTCTTGCTGCAGCCCAGCACACAGTTGCTGTTTGGGCTTCACTCACACTGCAGGCTCATCTTGAGCTTTTCATCCACCCAGACCCCCAGGTCCTTTTCCTCAGGGCTGCTCTCAGCCATTCCCTATCCACCCTGGAGTTGTGCTTGGGATTGCGCCGGCCCAGGCACAGGAGCTTACACTTGGCCTTGTTGAATGTCATCAGGTTGGCCTGGGCACACCTCTGCAGCCTGTCCAGGTCCCTTTGGACGGATCCCTGCCCTCCAGCAAGTCAACTGTGCCACACAGCTTGGTGCCATCTGCAAACTTGCTGAGGCTGCACTGATTCCTCTGTGCATGTCACTGACAAAGATGTTAAACAGCACTGGTGCCAGCACTGACCCCTGATCATTGAGCTCTATACGGGTGAAAACAACCCCTAACATACAGAGCCACCCTACCACCTCTTCTTCCTTGCCTGTGCCTTCTGAAGATCTTATAGCCACCCAGTGCAGCACTCCAGCCATATGTCATCCCACCATGTTTATGTGATGGAGATTGTGTCATAGCTCTCCTGCTGCATGGTATCTTCTAGCTCCTCCTGTCCGTTGCTCATGCTGTGTGCGCTGGCAGATGCACCCGAGCTGGCCTATCTCTATCACCCCCCACATTGGAATGCCACCTCTAGGTTCATCTCTGCTGAGCTTTGATTTTATCCCCTTCCCCCTTTGACCCTGGTTTAAAGCCCTCTTGTTGAACCCTGCCAAATCAGGAGCAAGAATCCTTTTTAGTGTTTGAGATAACTGGACCCCATCTGCTACAAGCAGGCCCAGTGATGTGTAAACCTCTCCAAGAGCAAGGGAGCCAAAACTTGACCAGTGACACCAGACTTCTAATTGTGCATTGATCTGGTCTGTTTTCCTGTTTCTTTCAGTACTCTTCCCTGCTACTGAAGGGTTTGAGGAAAATGCTGCTTGTGCTCCTGGATCCTTCAACCAATCACTCCAGTGCCCTGAAGTCACTTCTGATCTCTTTTGGTGTTCTGCCTTCAACTTGCTCACTGCCAAACTGCATAACCACTAACAGATAACAGTCAGAGGGCTGTACCAGACCAGGGAGTTTCCTAGTAATGTCTAAAAAGCCAGGCCCCAGCAGACTTGCCCGTGGTGTGGGTCTAGTTGGCAAGCTGGGTCCTTTGTTCCCTTCAGAAGGGAATCACATATGGCAATGACCCTCCTTTTCTTTATTCCCAGTGGAGGCAGTTATAACACTGTGGGTCTGACTGACTCACCCTAGACAGCTCCCCGGATCCACCTTTGTCTACATCCTCATTTTCCTGGCATCAACATTCAGAGCCCCATACCTGTTGTGCAAAGGCAACTGGGAAGGTGAAGGAGGCTGTGAGAGAATCTGCCTGCCTCCCTAAGAAGGGACCTGTTTCTGTCTTCTCCACACCCTTATCCCCTCCTGAAGCCTGGTGGAAGTAGGGTAAGGTAGACTAGACTAGACAAAAATAAAATAGAATAAAATAAAATAGGAATAGGAATAGAATAGGAATAGGAATAGGAATAGGAATAGAATAGGAATAGGAATAGGAATAGAATAGGAATAGGAATAGGAATAGAATAGGAATAGGAATAGGAATAGAATAGGAATAGGAATAGGAATAGAATAGGAATAGGAATAGGAATAGAATAAGCCAGGCTGGAAGAGACCTCCAAGGTCATCCAGTCCAACCTAGCACCTAGCCCTAGCCAATGGCACTAAGTGCCTTACCCAGCCTTTTCTTGAACACTTCCAGGGACAGTGATTCCACCTCCTCCCTGGGCAGCCCATTCCAATGCCAATCACTCTCTCTGTCAATAACTTCTTCCTAATATCCAGCCTATACCTCCCCCAGCAAAACTTGAGACTGTGTCCCCTCCTTCTGTTGCTGGTTGCCTGGGAGAAGAGACCAAGCTCCAGCTGGCTACAACCTCCCTTCAGGTACCTGTAGACAGCAATGAGGTCACCCCTGAGCCTCCTCTTCTCCAGGCTAAATAACCCCAGCTCCCTCAGCCTCTCCTCATAGGGCTGTGCTCCAGGCCCCTCACCAGCATTGATCCTCTACATCTTGCAGAGCCTCTGCCTGCTCCCCTTGCCTCAGGGGTGGTAAGGTGTGGCTCTACTGCTTCACATTCCCTCATACTCCTTAATCCTCCCACTCCCTCTCACAGCTCTAGCACCAGGCTGCACAGATCATCCACCTGGTCCCACCACACATGGGTGTTTTCTCCCCACAGCCAGACACCTGCACAGCTTGCGTGGGAACTCCAAACAGGTTGCCACATTCCTTAAGATGATTGGCACCTGTGGTGGTTTGGCAGTTACCTTCCCCCCCCACACACACACTTTGAAATAACCCAGGCTAGAACTCAGCCGGCTGGAAGTTAATAAATGCAGCTTTTATATTTACAGCAATGCACAATATACAAGCAGATTATTTGCAATGTATAACAGATGTTTACAGATATATACAGTGAAAAAGGTAATACAGAAACACCACAGCCCTCTCAGAGATTAGGGTCCTTAAGAGGGGTTTTCAAACCACCCTACTGCCCTCCCCCCCATTTCCCAATCCTATCTCGCTATCTGTCTTAAGTGCCAGATAAGCAAAAGTAGATCAACCAGGTGGATTAGCAGCAGGGAAGCAGTTAGAAGTTATTCAGATCCAGCTAAGAAGGCAGGGAGAGTGAAAAGCAGCAGCAGCCAAGGCACAAAGTGGTCTGTCTTGTCTTTGCTTTGATTCTAACTTTATACCATTTCAGTAAACAAAATGTATTGGGTTTAAGCCAGCTATCCCTGAGCCCCAAAAGCCCAATAAAAACTCAATCCTATTTGGAAGTAAAAAAGGTATAAAACCTGAACAGTAAATAGGAGGGAAAAGTTGTTTGAGGGTTTTTTTTTGTTTGGTTGGTTGGTTTTGGTCTTTTTTTTAACAGAAGGTGGGAGAAAGGGGGAAACAAAATGCAGGGTAGGGGAATGAGGGAATACAGAAGCTGGGGCGAAGGGGAAAAAAAATAGGGGAAACAAAATACAAATACAACCCGTGGAGGACACTTGAGTCCAAAGGCTGAGGTCAGTGGTTTTGGTGCTGGATGAAGGCAGGATGTAGGAATTGTGATGGTGAAAAGCAGTCCAAGTTCCAGATAAGAATGGTGGTGCTCTCCACAAGCTGGCAGGGAGCAGGTGGTCTGGCAGCAGAAGAGCAGCAGAGCAGTCACTCCAGTCAAAGCAGGGGCAGAAAAGAGAGAAGACAAGATGGATTCCCCTCTTTTATAGCAAAGTCCTTGCAGGAAGTGGGAGTAGCTAACCAGGAAACCTGGGAAAAAGGTCAGACCACCCCTTGGGAGGAATCAGGGGGTTGCCAGGTGGGCTTAACCCTTTACAACAAATGAGTGAAGGAGACACTGCAATGTTTTCCTTTCTTAGCCTATAGTCTAATTTCTCCTTCAAATCCTCCAATTAGTTCAAACCATCACAGCACCCATAGGTAGGTCCTCTTCTAGGAGGGTGAGGAACACTAGCTGAGCAGCCCTGCATGTCGAGCAGCTGCTGCCAGCTGCTACACCACACCCTGGTCCACCCATCCTGGTCACAGCACTCCTGGTCACCCATGCTGCCTGGGGGCTGCTCGGGCACCTTGCTCAGCCTGGAGAAGAGGAGGCTCAGGGTAGACCTCGTTGCTTTATACAAATACCTGTAAGGAGGCTGTAGCCAGGCAGGGGTTGGTCTCTTCTCCCAGGCACCCAGTGACAGAACAAGAGGCCTTGAGCTACCTGTTCTAGTGGGAGATGTCCATGTCTAGGGTTGGGGAGGGAGGGGTGGGGGGGTTGGAACTAGATGATCTTTGAGGTCCATTCCAACCTAATCCATTCCACGATTCTGTAAGAGGGACCCTGTGCCAGGGCAGGTTCGGGCTGGACATTAGGAAGAAGCTCTACACGGAAGGAAGTGATTGGGTATTGGACTGGGCTGTACAGGGAGGCGGTGGAGCCCTCGTCCCTGGAGGTGTTTAGGAGGAGGTTGGATGAGGCACTTGGTGCCACGGTTTAGTTAATTAGAACGGTTAGGTGATAGGCTGGACTCGATGACCTTAGAGGTCTTTTCCAACCGGGTTAAAGCCTGTGGTTCTGTGATTCCGTGAGAGGGTGTTGGCAGCCGTCACTCTCGTCCCTGCCCACGCCGAGTCAGAGCTGCGGCTCGTCGGGAGCTCATCTTCCCACTCCCGGCGGTGGGAGATGGAGCATCTCTCCCCACTGCGCTTTTGTCTTCTTCTTGTGCTGCTTCTGCTGCTTTAGGAAGGTTCCTCTGCCACATCCCCCCCACTCCGGAACCGTTTGGATCGGTGACCTCACCGAAATGGGTTTTAAAGGGCATCATTCTTGTCATCGTCCAACACTGACCCAGCTCACCGAGGTGCCCCCCACGTTGCAGCTGCTTGACCACTCCTGCAGGGGGCGCTGCTCCCTCCCGAACCTTGTCTGCAGCGCCCCCGCATCGTAGCGCCCTGTCCGCAGGTGCTCTACTTATTTTGTTCCTCATGCCCCTTTTCGAGACCGAATACCTAATTTTTGTTATTCTTGAAGGAGTGGGAATCGAATTCCAGCGATCCCTCTGGGTTCTCTTCGCTGCATATTGCAGCAGGAATTCTGTTCGCTAAATCCCTGTTCCGTGCGGACAGGATCAAGAGTGGTGGTACAGGAATCAGTCACTGGAATAGCCTTAGTTGTTCTGGCAGCATTTTCGACATACCTGTACGTTGATCAGTCCCTTTTCTGTGCAAATTATGGTGGTAGTTGGGGAGTTCCCCCCCACCCCCCCCCCCCCCCCACACTTATGAAAATAACCCAGATGGGACTCATCCAGGCTGAAAGTGAACAAATAAAGCTTCGTATCACATCTTTGCACAATAAACAAGCAGATATTTACAACATATTACAGATATTTACAGATATATATAGTAAAAAGGTAATACAGACACACCACAGCCCTCCCATAGATCAGAGTTCCCAGGAGGGGTTCCCAAGCACCCTACCACCTTCACCCCCCACTACCCAATCTTATCCCAGTATCTGTCTTATTTGCCAGGTAAGGGAGGAAGAATAGCCAGGGCTGGTTTCAAGCAGGACTTGATTAGTTGGGTTACACAGATCCAGGTAGAACCCAGAGATCAGCAGGCAGAGCAACCTGAGCAGCTCTGCCTTATGTATGTTTGGGTTCCTATTTTTGTAAGGTCTCAGTAAACCCATGAGTGATGGAGACATCCTCATGTTTTCCTTTCTCATTTAATTTCCCATTTCTAATTCAATTTCCCATTAAAATCCTCCAATTAGCCTCAAACCAGAACAATTATACAAAGGATGAGTGATGACTTTAAAGAAAAAAAAAAAAAAAAAAGCAACGTGTTTATGCCAGCAGCTCAGAATTTTTAAGACTTGCTGTAGTTCTTTTGGGTTAGAAATGTATTGTCCTAGCTCTGCTTCAGTATGCATATGGAGGCATCTTTCCTTAACTTAGCAGATTCTTGGGAACTTAAGTTCCTGTGCAGGCTCCTGGCATTTAGATTGGAGGAATATCAAATCCAAGGTCTGTGAATTTCCTCTTGGATATGTTCTGCGACAGACTCAACCTGCTTCTGGTTTCTCTTTATGTATATATATATGAATATTACTGTAATTTAACTTGAAGTGACATAGGAATTTCCACTGACACCTTTGCTAAGGAATTATGGTAGGACGTTGAGAGTAGCTTCTGGCTTTCCTACTTGGAATTCACAGGATCGCAGGATTTAAGGGGTTGGAAGGGACCCAAGGAGATCATTGAGTTCAACCCCTCTGCCAGAGCAGGATCGTACAATCTAGCACAGATCAAAGAGGAACACGTTCAGACAGGCCTTGAAAGTCTCCAGAGAAGGAGACTCCACAACCTCTCTGGGGAAGCCTGTTCCAGTGCTCTGGGACCCTTACAGTCTAAAGAAGTTCCCCCTTGTGTTGAGGTGGAACCTCCTGTGCTGCAACTTACATCCACTGCTCCTTGCCCTGTCCCAGGGAGCAAGTGAGCAGAGCCTGTTTCTTGTGTCCTGACCCCCAGCCCATAAGATATTTATAAACATTGATTAAATTCCCTCTCAGTCTTCTCCAGACTAAGCAGCCCCAGGTCCCTCAGCCTCTCCTCATCAGGCATGCCCTCCAGTCCCTTCATCATCCCTGTAGCCCTCCGCTAGACCCTCTCCAGCAGATCCCTGTCCCTCCTAAACTGGGGATCCCAAAACTGAATATAGTATTCAAGATGGGGTCTCAGCAGGGCAGAGTAGAGGGGGAGGNGCCCTGTCCCAGGGAGCAAGTGAGCAGAGCCTGTTTCTTGTGTCCTGACCCCCAGCCCATAAGATATTTATAAACATTGATTAAATTCCCTCTCAGTCTTCTCCAGACTAAGCAGCCCCAGGTCCCTCAGCCTCTCCTCATCAGGCATGCCCTCCAGTCCCTTCATCATCCCTGTAGCCCTCCGCTAGACCCTCTCCAGCAGATCCCTGTCCCTCCTAAACTGGGGATCCCAAAACTGAATATAGTATTCAAGATGGGGTCTCAGCAGGGCAGAGTAGAGGGGGAGGAGAACCTCCCTTGATCTGCTGGACACACTCTTCTTAATGCACCCCAGGATCCCATTGCTCTCATTGGCCACAAGGGCACATTGCTGTTCCATGGTTAACTTCATAGAATCATAGAATGGTTTAGGTTGGAAGAGACCTCAAAGATCATCCAGTTCCAACCACCCTGTGCCATAGGTAGGGACACCTCCCACTAGATCTTGTTACCCACCAGCAGTCCCAGGTCCCTCTCCACAGGACTGCTATACTTGAAGCAGCAGGCTAAACAAATGTTGCTTTCCAGGTAAAGGTCAGTTGAGTGTTGTCTTGCTCCTGAAGAGGAATCACAAAAAACATATCCATCAGAACAGGGTTACCATGCAGGCACAGGAGGCTTCCTGTACTTGTGTTGCTAATTCAACAACACTAGGTACTGCAACACTTTAGGGAGAAGTGCACAGTATATAAGCAGATACAGGCATTTAATTGTCTGCAATTGGCAGTAAGCCACCACTGTCCATCACGTTTTTTTCACTGGCCAGATCAGTGTATTGTATGGAGAGTGTACCCATGTGAAATACATAGGATCATAGAATGGGTTAGGTTGGAAGAGACCTCAAAGATCATCCAGTTCCAACCCCCCTGTGCCATAGGCAGAGACACCTCCCACTAGATCAGGACGCTCAAAACCTCATCCAGCCTGGCCTTGAACACATCCAGGGAGGAAGCAGACACAACCTCCCTGGGCAACCTGTGCCAGTGTCTCACCACCCTCACTGTGAAGAACTTTCTCCTAACATCCTGTTTAAATCTCCCCTCTGCCAGGTTAAACCCATTCCCCCTCGTTCTGTCATTACAAGACCTTGTGAACAGTCCCTC
>VWZI01017970.1:1063-12570 GCA_013396835.1 Psilopogon haemacephalus
TTTTTTTTTTATCTTGTTCTTGCCAGGCTCCAAACCACCCACTGAACAGCATGAATATTCAGCAGTCATCAGCAGCTGCAGGCAGCTTGATTTTTCTCAAGAATTCCAGGGCATGCAGTGACAATAACTTCACTTTTATATGCAGAGGTGGTGCATGAAGTGTTTCCTGATATCATTGTTATTGTGGAAACTTTTGGAAAAAGGCTGAGAAATATTCACTTAAACATGAGGAGGAATTTCTCCCCTGTGAGGGTGACAGAACACTGGAACAGGCTGCCCACGGGGGTTGTGGAGTTTCCTTCTCTGGAGATATTCAAGGCCCACCTGGATGTGTTCCTGTGTGATCTGGTATAGGTGATCCTGCTCTGGCAGGGGGATTGGAATGGATGAGCTTTTGAGGTCTCTTCCAAGCCAGACAGTTGGAGAGAGTCCAGAGGACTCTGCCATATGCAGGGACACCTCCCACTAGATCAGGATGCTCCAGACCTCATCCTGCCTGGCACTGAACACCTCCAGGGAGAGAGCAGCCACAAACTCCCTGGGCAACCTGTGCCAGTGTCTCACCACCCAGCCTGGAGTTGTGCTTGGGATTGCACCCACACAGGTGCAGGATCTTACACTTGGCCTTGTTGAATGCCCTAAGATTGGCCTGGGCACAGCTCTGCAGCCTCTGCAGGTTCCTCTGGCTGGATGCCTGCCCTCTAGCAAGTCTCCTGTGCCACACAGCTTGGTGCCAGCTGCACACTTGCTGCGAGTGCACTCGATGTGCACTCGTGGACAAATCCTTGATAAAATACTCTCCACACTTCTATGTTACTCTTCTGAATGGAATGTTCTAATGGAACATGGACTTCTTCTTGGCTTTCTTGGCTTCTTCACATCTGCCAGCAATGGTATCCATGTGGCACAGAAGGGTGTAAAACTCACAAGTGATGGATACGTTCAGGGAATGACGCAGTTAGCAGCCAGGTGAAGTTAGGTGAAGACAGCTGGACACAGCTGGGAAGTGAGTGGCTGCAGAACAGCCCTGAGGAGAGGGACTCGGGGGTGCTGGTGGAGGAGAAGCTCAAGATGAGGCAGCAGTGTGCACTTGCAGGGCAGAAAGGCAAGCAGAGCCTGGGCTGCAGCAGGAGCAGTGTGGGCAGCAGGTTGAGGGAAGTGATTCTTCTCCTCTACTCTGCCCTGGTGAGACTCCACCTGGAGTACTGCAACCAGTGCTGAAGTTCCTATTACAAGAGGGATGTGGTCATGCTGGAGTGTGTCCAGAGAAGGGCCACGAGGATGCTCAGAGGGCTGCAGCACCTCTGCTGTGAGCACAGACTGAAAGAGTTGGGGCTGTTCAGTTTGGAGAAGAGGAGGCTTCCAGGTGATCTTTTTGTGGCCTTCCAGGATCTGAAGGGAGGCTACAAGAAATCTGGGGAGGGACTTTTGAGGATGTCAGGTAGTGATAGGACAGGGAGAAATGGAACAAAGATAGAAATGGGTAGCTTCAGCCTGGATGTGAGGAGGAAGTTGTTGAGCATGAGAGTGGTGAGAGCCTGGAACAGGTTGCCCAGAGGGGTGGTTGGGGCCACATCCCTGGAGGTGTTTGCAGCCAGGCTGGCAGAGGCTCTGGGCAGCCTGATGTAGGGCAGGTTGTACCTGGGCATGGCAGGGGGGTTGGAACTAGATGATCCTTGTGGTCCCTTCCCCCCATGACTGATTCTATGATTTTAGGCTTTCTTCTTGGCTTTCTTGGCTTTTTTCCATCTGCCAGCACTGGTGTGGTTTAAAACTCACAAGTGGTGGATGCATTCAGGGAGCACGATTATCTGATGCAGTTAGCAGGTAGATGCAGTGAGGTGAAGGACTTTAGGTGATTTCCCACATCAATTCAATAATAAAATCCTCCTAGATTCAACACGGATTTAACTCACCTTTTGTTTTGCTGCGTGGTATGTGCAGAGGAGAGAAGGTTGACCTGAAAGCTGCTTTCTTGGTGACCTTTAAAAACAGTGCCAGGAAAACAGACCTGTCTCAAGCCTCAGCTGAATGCTCATGATGAAAGGAGCCAGGAAAGTGGATTGATCAGGACCACACAGAATAAAACATCAGCAGAGAAGGCTGATGATCTACAGGTGATGCTTATGGCACTCGGTGGATAGTAAACAGTGTAGTTACATGCTTAAGGTGAAAATAAAATGCACCAAGTGGCTTGAAGTTCTGAGCATCGTCAGTGCAGATGAGGAGCAGTGGCAAAGCATGACTCACACACCAGATAATGGAAGTAAGAGTTACACCACAGCATACAACAGAATAAGGGAGTGAGTCATAAACCACCTCAATCAGAGGAGAGGAACATAACTGACAGCTTAGTGGTGGGGAGAAGTGCAATGACTGACACTTCCAAAACAAACAAACAAAAGCCAAAAAAAACCCCAAAAACCCTGAGTTGTGAAGAACTACTTTTTAAATTTTTTTTTTGGAAGGGGCAAACAATTCTATGAATTCTATGATTCTGATGGTTGTGTAACTCCAAGCCTTGTCCCTGTTATTTTAAGTTCATGATAACGCAGTAGTAAACCTCCCTGGGACCTGCACAGGCTGCAGAGCTGTGCCCAGGCCAACCTCAGGACATTCAACAAGGCCAAGGGTAAGGTCCTGCACCTGGGTGGGTGCAATCCCAAGCACAAATCCAGGCTGGGTGGGGAATGGCTGAGAGCAGCCCTGAGGAACAGGATCTGGGGGTGTGAGGTGATGCAAAGCTGAAGATGAGGCTGCAGTGTGAGTGCAGCCCAGACAGCAACTGTGTGCTGGGCTGCAGCAAGAGCAGCTGTGGGCAGCAGGGCAAGGGAGGGGATTCTGCCCCTTTGCTCTGCTCTCCTCACACCTCACCTGGAGTCCTGTGTGTAGTTCTGGAGCTCCCAGCACAAGAAGGACATGGAAGTGCTGGAGAGAGTCCAAAGGAGGCCACGAAGATGCTGAGAGGGCTGCAGCAGCTCTGTTATAAGGATAGGCTGAGAGAGTTGGGGCTCTGCAGCCTGGAGAAGAGAAGGCTGCCAGGAGACCTTGGAGTGGCCTTCCTGGATCTGAAGCGGCCTACAGGAGGGCTGGGGAGGGAATACTGACAAGGTCTTGTAATGACAGGATGAGAAGGAATGGGTTTAAACTGGCAGAGGGGAGGTTTAAATGGGATGTTAAGAGGAGGTTGTTTAAAGTGAGGGTGGTGAGACACTGGCACAGGTTGCTTAGGGAGGTTGTGGCTGCTCCCTCCCTGGAGGTGTTCAAGGCCAGATTGGATGAGGTCTTGAGCATCCATAATCTAGTGGGAGGTGTCCCTGCCTATGGCACAGGGGGGTTGGACCTGGATGATCTTGGAGGTCCCCTCCCACCTAAACCATTCTATGATTCTATGATAACATTCCAGTATAGATGCCAACAAATTCTGCAGTTCTTAGTTAGATATACAACTGATGTGGAGAGAATTTGAATGAGTGAGGTGTTCAAGGCCAGGCTGGATGTGCGACCTGTTGTAGTGGGAGGTGTCCCTGCCTATGGCACAGGGGGGGTTGGATCTGGATGATCTTTGAGGTCCCTTCCAACCTAAACCATTCTATAATTCTATGATTCTGTATGCAATTTAGAAGTAATTCAGAAATCCAATCTTCCCCACACCCTGGACAAAGAAAGCCCAGAAGAGGCCAACAGCACCTTCTTTCCCCCCAGATATAAATCAACCTCTTATCTGGAAAATGTTAGTAGAGGAGTTAGAGAGGAGTGAAGAAAGAGCGAACGGAGCCAATATCCAAGAGCCAAGGGAAGAAAATTATTGATCCATTGGCTTTTTGTACCTCTGAGCAAACCAATGAATGATGCAGACTCTATCATGGGTGTTTTTTCACATCCAATGCCCTGCTCATTCAGATTCTCCACTGAACTCTCTTAGGGAAGTCCCAGTTTCTCTTATTGGAATTTTCCAATATGCCTGAAACTACTACAGATGGTCAGTGAGGGAAAACAAACAAAAAAAAAAAAGCAAATGCAGGGAATCATAGAATCATAGAATGGTTTAGGTTGGAAGGGACCTAAAAGCTCAGCCAGTTCCAACCCCCCTGTGCCATAGGCAGGGACACCTCCCACTAGAACAGGTCATTCAAGGCCTCATCTAACCTGGCCTTGAACATCTCCAGGAGGGGAGAAGCCACAACCTCCCTGGGCCACCTGTGCCTGTGTCTCACCAACCTCACTGTGAAGAATTTCTTCCTAACATCCAGTTTAAATCTCCCCTCTGCCAGTTTAAACCCATTACTCCTTGTCCTGTCATTACAAGACCTGGTGAATAGTCCCTTCCCAGCCTTCATGTAGGCTCCCTTCAGATACTGGAAGGCTACTCTAAGGTTTGCTGGAAGCTCCTACTCTCTCAGCCTGGCCTCAGAGCAGAGCTGCTGCAGCCCTCTTAGCATCCTCATAGCACCTCTGGACTCCTCCTACATTTCCATGTCCTTCTTGTGTTGGGGGCTCCAGAACTGCACACAATTCTCCAGGTGGTGTCTGACAAGAGCAGAGCAAAGGGGCAGAATCCCCTCCCTTGCCCTGCTGCCCACAGCTGCTCTTGCTGCAGCCCAGCACACAGTTGCTGTCTGGGCTGCACTCACACTGCAGCCTCATCTTGAGCTTTTCATCACCCCACACCCCCAGGGCCCTTTCCTCAGGGCTGCTCTCAGCCATTCCCCACCCAGCCTGGAGTTGTGCTTGGGATTGCTCCCACCCAGGTGCAGGACCTTACACTTGGCCTTGTTGAATGTCCTGAGGTTGGCCTGGGCACAGCTCTGCAGCCTGTGCAGGTCCCTCTGGATGGATCCCTGCCCTCCAGCAAGTCTCCTGTGCCACACAGCTTGGTGCCAGCTGCACACTTGCTGAGGCTGCACTGATTCCTCTGCCCATGGCACGGACAAAGATGTTCAATAGCACTGGTGCCAGCACTGACCTCTGAGGGGTTCCACTTGGCACTGGTCTCTAGGTGAATATTTTGCCCTTGATCACCACGGCCACCATCATTAAGAGTGAGAGTTTTAGATCTCATCCTTATTTTAAGGTTTCTTCTTGAACACATATAAATATATTGCCTATATATACTTGTAAATTTAGATTTGCTGTAAAATAGAGCTTGAGGTTACCTCTAAGCTGTCTGAGGTGGTCTGGTGAATCTACTGGGGGGAAGGAAGGGAAGGTCCCAGCCCACCACACCACCAAAGGATGGATGATCATGCTATGAAAGGAGGATTCATGCTATGAAAGTCATGAGCAAGAGCACTGCAGTGTCATTGCAGCAGCCAAACTGGTGCCTCAAAGAAGAGACAAGATGCACCTGACTGAACTTTGCTCAGCTCAGTGGAGCTTAGGAGACCAAATGTCTGTGTGAGCCTCAAGTCTTTCTGGTTCCTTCACCTGAAGGCCAGAACTGCTCACCATGTGGTGAGTGACACCTGGCAGAAGCACAGACCCTAATTCAGAACGCCAGGTGGTGCTGACAGGCACTCAACTCACCTTTTAGCTGGACTCTCTCATTTTTCACTACATAAAAAACCCAAAAAACCTACAAAATGATGCTTATTTTGGCAAGAGAACATGATGCAACCTTCTTCAAGGGGATAAACAATTCTAAAACCTATCATTTAAATTCTATTGTTTTGCCTCAAATAAATTATTAAAGATTGGTTTAATAAATTTGAGGGGAAAAAACTGGAGGAACTTAAATGAAACTGAGGGTGGATTAGAAGGGCTGTGGCCAGTAGGTCGAGAGAGGTTCTACTGTCCCTCTACTCTGCTCTGCTCAGGCCACATATGGAATATTGCATCAGTTTCTGGGCACCTCAGCTCAACAAGAGAAACTCTTGAAAGAGTCCAGCACAGAGCAAAAAAATCATAGAATCATAGAATGGTTTAGGTTGGAAGAGACCTCAAAGCTCAGCCAGTTCCAACCCCCCTGTGCCATAGGCAGGGACACCTCCCACTAGAACAGGTTGCTCAAGACCTCATCCAATCTGGCCTTGAACACCTCCAGGGAGGTTGTGGAGCACAGAACCACAGAATGTNTCTTCTCCAGGCTGAAAAGCCCCAACTCTCTCAGCCTGTCCTCATAGCAGAGGTGCTCCAGCCCTCTGATCATCTTCATGGTCCTCCTCTGGACTCTCTTTAGCAGTTCCATGTCCTTCTTGTGCTGGGGGCTCCAGAACTGCACACAGTACTGCAGGTGGGGTCTGATGAGAGCAGAATAAAGGGTCAGAATCCCCTTCCTTGCCCTGCTGCCCACAGCTGCTCTTAATGCAGCCCAGGACACGGTTGGCTGTCTGAGCTGCGTATGATGAATGATGGAGTGGAGCATCTTCCTTATGAGGAGAGCCTGAGGGAGTTGAGGTTCTTTAGCTTGGAGAAAAGGACCCTGAGGGGTGACTTCATTTATGTGTATCAATATGTAAAAGCTGAGTGGCAGGAGGCTAGAGCCAGGCTCTGCTGGGTGATGCCCAGTGACAAGGGGCAATGGGTGGGAGTTGAGGCGCAGGAAGTTGCATGGAAACTTGAGTAGATTTTTTTTCCCCTGTGAGAGTGACAGAACCCTGGAACAGGCTGCCCAGGGGGGTTGTAGAGTGTCCCTATCTGGAGATACTAAAAATCATCTGGATGAAATTCAACAAGGCCTGGAGGTCTGGGGTGATGAAAAGCTGAAGATGAGGCTGCAGTGTGAGTGCAGCCCAGACAGCAACTGTGTGCTCATCCCAGCTGCAGGACCTTGCACTTGGCCTTGTTGAACTTCCTGAGGTTGGCTTGTGCCCACCTCTGCAGCCTGTGCAGGTCCCTCTGGATGCCATCCCTGCCCTCCAGCCTGGCTGCTGCACCACACAGCTTGGGGTGCTCAGCAAACTTGCTGAGGCTGCACTCAATGCCTTTGTGCATTTCATCCACAAAGATGTTGAACAAGACTGGTTCCAGGACTGATCCCTGAGGGACTCCACTTGTCACTGGTCTCCACTTGGACATGGAGCCATTGGCAGCCACTGTGGCTGCAGCCAGTTCCTGATAATGTAAGAATGTTGAACAGAAAAGAGCTTCTCCATACCTGGCATGAAGTCAGGCTGCTGGGAATGACAGCGAATGAGATGGGACCTGCAAAGGAGGATGCAGTTTTGGGTGGATGGAGTTAAGGAAGGAAGTACAGCTCAGTTAATAAAGGATTAATAAAGAATGCAAGTAGGAGTGGGAGGTGTAGTTTCTAGGCACAGTGGGAAGCCTAAGACACATCTCCTTCTAATTGGATGAAAAATAGATCACTTGTGCGTGCCCCATGCTGGCTTTCAAAACACTTGCACTGAAGGCCAATTTACCTTCATGGACTAATCAGGGAAACTGAAAACTCCCTTCAAAAGGCAGCTCAGAGAGAGGGGGGGGGAGGAGGGGGAGAATCAGATCTTGCATGTACATAAAAACAAAATCCCTCTTGCACTCAGCGGAACCTGACTGCTAAAATTAAGTCTCCCTTGTGACTATGCAGCTTTCCCTTCTAATCTAGGGTACCTTTGTGTAAGAGCTGAGGATGCTCTTGGTGGGCTGAGCAGAATTGGGTTTAGCACTTTAGAGTGGGCTGATTGAGAAAGTTTGCACTAGATTGAGTCAGTTATCAAGAAGCTGGAGTCTTGGTTAGAAATGGCCACTTGTTCTCTCTTGTTCCCTGCTGGGGAAAGCTGAATGCCCTTTGAAATCACAGAATGGAAGGGACCTCCAGAGGTCATCCAGTTCAACCCCCTCCCTGCACTCAGCAGGGACATCTTCAACTAGATCAAGTTGCCCAGAGCTCTGTCAAGCCTCACTTTGTATATCTCCAGGGATGTGGCCTCTCTGGGCAACCTGTTTCAGTGTTCCACCACCTTCATGGTATGGAACCTGTTCCTAACATCCAATTTAAATCTGCTCTCCTCTAGTTTGAAGACATTGTCCTCATTCTGTCACCACAGGCCTTTGTAAACAGTCTCTTTCTAGCCTTCTTGCAGGCCCCCTTCAGCCAAACAGATCCTGGGCTGCATCAGGAGAAGTGTAGCCAGCAGATCGTGGGAGGTGATTCTCCCCCTCTACTCTGCTCTGCTGACACCCCACCTGGAGTACTGCATCCAATTTTGGAGCACCTATTACAAGAGGGATGTGGACATGCTGGAGTGTGTCCAGAGAAGGGCCACAAGGATACTCACAGGGTTGCAGCACCTCTGTTATGAGGAGAGATTGAAAGAGTTGGGGCTGTTGAGTCTGGGGGACACTCCCAGGTGACCTTCTTGTGGCCTTCCAGGATCTGAAGGGGACCTACAAGAAAGCTGGGAAGGGACTTTTGAGGCTCTCAGGTAGTGACAGGACTAGGGGGAATGGAGCAAAGTTGGAGGTGGGGAGATTCAGATTGGATGTGAGGAAGAAGTTCTCCAGCATGAGAGTGGTGAGAGTCTGGAATGGGTTGCCCAGGGAGGTGTCTGGAGGTGTTTGCAGCCAGGCTGGCAGAGGCTGTGGTAAGCCTGATGCAGGGTAGGGTGTCCCTGGGGATGGCAGGGGGGTTGGAACTAGATGATCCTTGTGGTCCCTTCCAACTCTGACTCATTCTATCATTCTATGATTCTATGATACCTGGAGCCTTCTCTTCTCCAGGATGAACAACCCCAGCTCTCTCAGCCTGTCCTCATAGCATAGGTGCTCCAATCCCATGATTATTTTCATGGTTCTCCTCTGGACCCATTCCATCAACTCCATGTCCTTCCTGCACTGAGGGCTCCAGACCTGCATGGGTACTGTCACTCTGTGTCTGAGCTTTGTCTGTTGGTCTCTCTCTCTCCTTGGGTTCTAGCTGGATCTGTGTAACCCAACTAATCAATTCTGCTTCTAACCACTCCTGATGATCCTTCTAATTCACCTTCCATGTAAGAGTGATTTGTGAGAGTCATTGGCCATTGGAATGGGCTTCCCAGGGAGGTGGCGGAGTCGCCATCCTTGGAGGTGTCCAAGAAAGGACTGGATGGAGAACTTAGTGCCATGGTCTAGTTGATTGGCTAGGGCTGAGTGATAGGTTGGACTGGATGAGCTTGGAGGTATCTTCAAACGATTCTATTCCATTCTATTCTATTCTATTCTATTCTATTCTATTCTATTCTATTCTATTCTATTCTATTCTATTCTATTCTATTCTATTCTATTCTATTCTATTCCTTTCTATTCCTTTCTATTCTATTTCTTTCTATTCTATTCTACTACATCTTTTTCTAAGGCAGATTCTGGGATAAGGCTGGAGGGTGGGGGGAAGGTGAAAGGGTGGTTGGGAACCCCTCCTGGGGACTCTGGTTTCTGGGAGTGGGAATTGTGTTTCTGTATAACCTTTAACTTGTATATTTCTGTATATAGCTGTAAATATTTTGAGATATATCGTAAATATCTGCTTGTAACTCATGCTAAACTGTGAACACAAAGCTTCATTCCTTAACTTCCAGCCGGCTGAGTCTAGTCTGGGTGAATTCAACGTGTGGAGGGGTGAGGAACTCCCAAACAATCACATCAGGCAATCAGGCACAGTCTCGACGGAGCAGAACACAGACATTTATTTAATTATTTATTTCTTTTTCTTCCATATGGTTTTTGAGATGAACTTGCAGTGACTGTTGGTGTGGTGACCACCTTGTAACACAAGCACATCAGCCATCCCTTCTGTCTCTATTGGGGCAGGGGCATGATGCACACCTTGTGTGGTTTGGCAGTTCCCTGCCCCTCACTTTGAAATAACCCAGGCTAGACTCAGTTGGCTGGAATTTAGTAAATGAAGCTTTATATTTACAGCTTTGCACAATATACAAGCAGATATTTACAATATATAACAGATATGTACAGAAATATACTGTAAAAAAGGTAACACAGAAGCACCACAGCCCTTCCAGAGATCAGAATCCCTAAGAGGGGTTTCTAACTGCCCTACCATCTTCTACCTTTCCCAATCATATCTCACCATTTGTCCCATGCACCAGATAAGCAAAGGTCGATTGGCCAGGGGGCTCCTCTCCCTGCCCAGCTTATATTGGTGCTTGGGATTGCCTCCACCCAGCTGCAGGACCTTGTATTTAGTCTTGTTGAACCTCCTGAGGTTGGCTTGTGCCCACCTCTGCAGCCTGCCCAGGTCCCTCTGGATGCCATCCCTGCCCTCCAGCCTGTCTGCTGCACCACACAGCTTGGGGTCATCAGCAAACTTGCACTCAGTGCCACTGCCCAGGGCACCAACAGAGATATTGAACAAGACTGGTCCCAAAACTGGTAAGTGAGGCACTCCACTTGTCACTGCCCTCCACTGGGACATAGAGCCTGTTACATTATAATTTTTTCATCCTTCTTTAAGAACATCTAGAATGTAATTTATGTATTAAATGAACTAGAACCATCCCAATTTTTTTTTTTTTTAGAGTTATCATTTTTTGACACATTCCTTTTTTTTTTTTTACTGAAGTAACAGACCTGGTGTTGCCAGGTTTCTTGGCAAATGGAACTAAACTCATCAAAGCCCATGCTAAAGTGTCTTAATTGCTGGACATTTGTTCTCCTCTGTAGACAAGTAACAGTTTAGAAGTGCTTTCATCTCTTTGGGTAAGATGTTTTCAAACATGAACAGCCTGGCTATTTTTCATTCTGGCAGGAAATCAACAAACTTCTTCAAAAGCATCAAATAAAACACTCTGATGAAGTTTTCAAATCTCTGCTCTGGCACAGTTCAGACAAATATGAACATGCAACCCTCAAAACTATTTTACAGTTCAGTATGCCACTGGTTGCTCATGTGTCCCATGTTTCTGCATGCTCCCTTAAGGCTGGGAAGGGACCTGGAGCACAGCCCTGTGAGGAGAGGCTGAAGGAGCTGGAGGTGTGCAGCCTGCAGAAGAGGAGGCTCAGGGCAGACCTCATTGCTATCTACAGCTACCTGAAGAGAGGTTGTAGCCAGGTGGGGCTGATCTCTTCTCCCAGGCAACCAAGAACAGAACGAGGTGACAGAGTCTCAAGTTGTGCCAGGGGAGGTAAGATTAATACACTAAGATTAATATTTACAAATACTCATAAGGCTGGGTGAAAGGAAAGAGGGAAAGGAGAGGAAAGGGAAGGAAGTATGGAGAGAAGAAGCAAATCACAGCGTCATGGAAATACTCAGGTTTGAAAAGACTTTTCCATTTGAAAGACAAAGTCATTCTTCCAAGCCCTGGGCATGTCTGACTTACATATCAGAGCATATAAGTCACATAGAATCCTGGAGTTGTTTCACACAAAATCACAGAAACATCCAGATTGAAAAAACTCCTCAGGATCACCAAGTCCAACCCAGAACCCTACTCTACAAGATTCACCCTAAAAAAAGCTGGTGAGGGGCCTGGAGCACAGCCCTGTGAGGAGAGGCTGAGGGAGCTGGGGGGGTGCAGCCTGCAGAAGAGGAGGCTCAGGGCAGACCTCCTCTCCTCCCCTCCCCTCCCCTC
>VWZI01017970.1:27281-39920 GCA_013396835.1 Psilopogon haemacephalus
ATATAAAATAAAACAGTGCTCTAACCCAGTAAGCTATTTTTTTGGGGATTGGGTTTGCTTCTTTGGAAGGAGAACAGACAATGCATCAAGCTGCACCCATATTCAAGGACTTATAATGGCAGGATGAGGAGTAATGGGTTTAAACTGGAAAAAAAAGGGGAGATTTAAACTGGATGTTAGGAAGAAGTTATTTACAGTGAGNTGTCTGCCTAGAGGTAGAAATCTTTTGGCAGTTTGCAGCCTCTTTAAAACCATCAGTCTGATATGTGTGACAAGGTAATTTGCATAATTTTGCAGGGATGTTGCAAACAGCCTTTANTAATGGGTTTAAACTGGAAAAAAAAGGGGAGATTTAAACTGGATGTTAGGAAGAAGTTATTTACAGTGAGGGTGGTGAGACACTGGGTCAGGTTGCCCAAGGAGGTTGTGGCTGCTCCCTCCCTGGAGGTGTTCAGGGCCAGGGTGGATGAGGCCTTGAGAGACCTGTTCTAGTGGGAGGTGTCCCTGCCTATGGCAGGGGGTTGGACTGGCTGAGCTTTGAGGTCTCTTCCAACCTAAACAATTGTACAATTCTTGTGGACAGTATTTGCCCTACAAGGAGAAGCTGAGGGATTTGGGGGTGTGCAGCCTGGAGAAGAGGAGGCTCAGGGCAGACCACAATCTTTACCCTTCGTCCTGTCTTTAGAAGACCTTGTGAATAATCCCTCCCCTGACCTTCTGTAGGCTCCTTTCGGATACTGAAAGGCTCCTGGAAGGTCTCCTCAAAGCCTTCTCTTTGCCAGGCTGAAGAAGCCCTTTCTGTTTGTGGAAAGGTTTGAAAGAAAAGCAGTGCACAGGCAAACATCTGAAATCTGAGATGTGAGTTGGTTGCCCTCACCCTGAGTTTGGTTTCTGCTGTGCTTCAGAAGCATTTCTCCTGGTTTACCATGGTCACCTCTCCAGTGAGAGCAGAAGACAGCAGCTGAATGACAGCATTCAAACTGCTCTCAGGAGAAGCAAAGCAGCAGGGAAGCTCATTGAGCTGGTTAGAACTAATTGGAGGGTTTGAATGAGAAATTAGACAATAGGCTGAGAGAGGAAAGCACTGATGATGCTACTTCACTCACAGCTTTACTGAGAAAGAAAAAAAGAAGGTTTTGAGAGTTGTAACCCAAATATAGATAAGTCAGACTGCTTCAGACCTCTCTGGGCTGTGGCTTCTGCATGGCTTTTCTCCCTTTGTAGCTGAATCTGAATAATTTCACTAACTTCTTTTCCTACTGCTAACCCCCCTGGCTGATCTACCTCCACCTATCTGCTGCATAAAACAGTTGGTGAGATAAGATTGGGGAAGGAGGGGAAGGTGGTAGGGGTGGTTAGAGACCCCTCTTAGGGGTTTTGATCTCTGGGAGGGCTGTGGTGTTTTTGTATTACCTTTTCACAGTATATATCTGTAAATATCTGTTATACATTGTAAATATCTCCTTGTATATTGTGCAAAGCTGTAAATATAAAGCTTCACTCCTTAACTTCCAGCTGACTGAGCCCCAGCCTGGGTTATTTCCAAGTGTGGGGAGGAAGCTAACTGCTAAACCACAACACTCATTTGTAGCAAAGGATGTGAACGAGGGGCAGAAAGAAAAGAAACAGTAGTTAGGATGAGGCTGTCCAAGATGTCAAAAGCAGCAGAAATGTGTGGTGTTTGTTGCTGTCACTTCTTGGGTTTGCTTCTAGCTTCAAAAGAAAAGAAAAGGAAAAAAAAAAAGATTAGTCCGAGGAGGAAAAAAAAAATAGCAACCTTGACTGAACAAAAAAGGTGGGGGGAAAAAAAGTGATTTGGCTGAAGTCAATTTTACAGCCAATAATTCTGACAGGGCTTTTGAGCAGCCTGTGTTTATATATTGCAGGTACAGCAGCCAAACCTTTCATCAGCTGCAGCAGTTTATCTGTGGTTTTCAGGCATTTGAAGTGCCTCACAGTGGTCAGCAGAGTTCTGTTCAGCAGAAACACCTTACAGAACAACTCTGTTCTTCCACATAGACTCCCAACACCAAAAGATCAAAGAGTCATAGAATCAGTCAGGGTTGGAAGGGACCACACTTCACATCCTACCCTAGATCAGGCTGCCCACACTTGACACTCTACCCTAGACCAGGCTGCCCACAGCCTCATCCAGCCTGGCCTTAAACACCTCCAGAGATGTGGCCCCAACCACCTCTCTGGGCAACCCATTCCAAGCTCTCACCACTTTCATGGTGATTCCTCCAGAAATCACCAAAGGGTTTTGAAATGAGCCCTACCCTGGGCTCCTCTCAGAGCTGGCACACATAAGAAAGTAATTCAAGCATTGTTCACATCATTGAACTAGAAAATATTCGTAACACAGCTTGCCACTGGCACACAGGTGAGTGTTGTGGAGGGGAAGAAAAAGCACAAGTAAGCATGCAGATCACAGGATGTCAGGGGTTGGAAGGGACCCAAGGAGATGATCCAGTCCAACCACCCTGCCAGAGTAGGACGAGACAATCTGGTCCAGATCACAGAGGAATGCATCCAGACAGGCTTAAAGGCTTCAGAGAAGGAGACTCCACAACCTCTCTGGGTGGCCTGTTCCAGGGCTTTGTGACCCTTACAGTCAAGAAGTTCCACCTTGTGTTGAGCTGGCACCTCCTGTGTTGCAGCTTACACCCATTGCTCCTTCTCCTATCCCAGGCAGCAAGTGAGCAGAGCCTGTCCCCCCTCTCCTGACACCCAGCTCTCAGATATTTATAAACATTGATTAAATCCCTTCTCAGTCTTCTCCAGACTAAGCCGCCCCAGGTCCCTCAGCCTCTCCTCATCAGGCAGTGCTGCAGTCCCCTCAGCATCCTCATAGCCCTCTGATGGACCTTCTCCAGCAAATCCCTGTCTCTCTTAAACTGGGAAGCCCAAAACTGAAGGCAGTATTCAAGATGAGGTCTCAACAGGGCAGAGTAGAGGAGGAGGAGAACCTCCCTTGATCTGCTGGACACACTCTTCTTAATAAACCCCAGGATCCCATTGGCCTTCTTGGCCACCAGGGCACATTGCTGTGCCGTGGATGTTCTCCAGCAGCACTCCCACGTCCCTCTCCACAGGGCTGCTCTCCAGCAGATCTGGTTAGGTGAGTTTTTGTTTTTTAGATATTCATAACCATCTATGCAGTGAAATCAATTTTGAACATTCAATGGTTTCTCTTTACCAGATCTCACCTGGGAAAGGAGTTGGTAGGAGGCAGGAAACAGGTTATTTTCAAGAAAACTCAGGCATGAAATAACAACTGGCAGGAGAGGGGGATGCTTTTGGTGGTGGATACTCTTTGAAAATCCCTTGTGCTGAGTTGGTTCGGTGCAGTGTGCATTTGACTGCAGATCTGTATCTGAAATCTAAAATGCAGCAAATAAGATTTTGGCTGCATGCAGCAAGGACCTGGACCCGATGAAGCAGGTCCAGAAGAGGGCCAGGAAAATGATCAGGGAACTGGAACACCTCTATCTATGAGGGCAGACTGATGGAGCTGGGGTTGTTCAGCCTGGAGAAGATTCAGGGGAGACCTAATAGTAACCTTCCACTACCTGGCAGAAAGGAGATTTAAACGGGATGTTAGGAGGAAGTTCTTCACAGTGAGGGTGGTGAGACACAGGAACAGGTTGCCCAGGGAGGTTGTGGCTGCTCCCTCCCTGAAGGTGTTGAAGGCCAGGTTGGATGAGGCCTTGAGTGACCTGTTCTAGTGGGAGGTGTCCATGCCTATGGCACAGGGAGGTTGGAACTGGCTGAGCTTTGAGGTCCCATCAGATACTGGAAGGCCACTCCAAGGTATCCTGGAAGCCTTCTCTTCTCCAGGCTGAAAAGCCCCAACTCTCTCAGCCTGTCCTCATAGTAGAGCAGCTACAATCTCACTGGGCAACCTGTGCCAATATCTCGAGAGAGTTTGGGCCTTGGAGTAGCCTTCCAGTATCTGAAGAGGACATACAGGAGGGCTGGGGAGGGACTATTCACAAGGTCTTCTAATAACAGAAGGAATGGGTTTAAACTGGCAGAGAGGACATTGCAACTGGATGTTAGGAAGATGTTCTTTGCAGTGAGGGTGGTGAGACACTGGCGGAGGTTGGCCAGGGACATTGTGGCTGCTCCCTCCCTGGAGATGTTCAAGGCCAGGTTGGATGAGTCCTTGAGCAACCTGTTCTAGTAGGAGGTGTCCCTGCCTATGGCAGGGGGTTGGAACTGAATGATCTTTGAGGTCCCTTCCAACCTCAACCTTTCTATGAGTCTATGCTCAGGGCCAGATTGGATGAGGCTTTGGGCAACATGTTCTAGTGGGAGGTGTCCCTGCCCATGGCACAGATGGGTTGGAACTGGCTGAGCTTTGAAGTCACTTCCAACCTTGACTGATTCTATGACTCTATGACCTGTTCTAGTGGAAGGTGTCCCTGCCTATGGCACAGGGGGGTTGGAACTGGATGAGTTTTGAGGTCACTTCCTACCTAAAACATTCTGTGATTCTGTGATGCTATGATCTCACCACCCTTACTGTAAAGAACTTCTTCCTAACACCTTGTCCAGGGTAAGATCTTTGGATTTTCCCTTTGCTTGCCCTGTCTCCCTTCAGCACTGAGAAGACATTAGCCAGGATTCTCTTTCAGCTCTCTCACACGACTGCTCCCTCCCCTTTCCCTTCCTGGGGTTTGCAGGGGTGTGCACTGCTCATCTTTTAGCTTTCCTGCCCATTTTGTGCACCTGCTGGAATTGCTCAGAGCTCTAAATGGTCGAGGGGAGACAGAAACACTTCTTTTGGCTTTCCTAGATGAGAATTGTCCTCCTGAAAATCCTCCCAGCACTTCCTTGTCGCTTGGGCAAAAAAACCCCAAAAACATAACTATTAATTTAAAATAATTGTGTGAATTAGGCAGCTGCTTGTAGTCAGTGGTGCTGAGAATTTAGGGTCAAATTACCCATGGAAATAGCTCTCAGCAGAGCCACTTATAGGAGGGAATTTGTCTTTTGGGTTGCAGGTGAAGTGATATTTCCGCGAGCTTTATAATTAAAGGAGATGCAAACTTGTTACTAAATCACACCACTGGCAGGGCTGCTGTACAAATCCTAATGACTTCAACTCTCCAACCTCATGTAGAAGAGGAACTAATGTCTTGGTTTTTTGTTTTTTTTTTTCTTTTTCTGTCTTGCCATAAAACAAAGGATCCGTGAAGCTGTCTCGTGGTTATTGATTGCATCTGAATAAATTAGAGCACACATGGAGATGATTTGCACCCTTTAATATAATCTCCATCAAGCTTCTGGTGCAAACTGAATCAGGAACAGTGTGGCCAGCAGGACAAGGGAGGTTATCCTGCCCCTGTACTTGGCACTGGTCAGGCCACATCCTGAGTACTGTGTTCAGTTCTGGTCCCCTCAGTTCAAGAGAGATGTTGAGGTACTGGAAGGTGTCCAGAGAGTGGCAACAAAGCTGGTGAGGAGCCTGGAGCACAGCCCTGTGAGGAGAGGCTGAGGGAGCTGGGGTTGTGCTGCCTGTGGAAGAGGAGGCTCAGGGCAGACCTCATTGCTCTCTACAACTACCTAAAGGGAGGTTGTAGCCAGGTGGGATTGGGCTCTTCTCCCAGGCAGTCAGCAACATAAGGAGAGGACACAGTCTCAAGCTGTGCCAGGGGATGTTAGGAGGAAGTTCTTCCCAGAAAAAGTGATTGGCATTGGAATAGGCTGGCAAGGGAGGTGGTGGAGTCCCCATCCCTGGAGGTGTTCAAGCAAAGACTGGATGGAGAACTTTGTGCCATGGTCTAGTTCATTGGCTAGGGCTAGGTGATAGGTTGGACTGGATGATCTTGGAGATCTCTTCCATCCTGGCCTATCTTATCCTATCCTATCCTATCCTATCCTATCCTATCCTATCCTATCCTATCCTATCCTATCCTATCCTATCCTATCCTATCCTATCCTATCCTATCCTATCCTATCCTATCCTATCCTATCCTATCCTATCCTATCCTATCCTATCCTATCCTATCCTATCCTATCCTATCCTATCCTATTCTATTCTATTCTATTCTATGTTTGGGGAGTGTTCTATAGCAAAGCATTATTGCCCTTGTGGCCAAAAGAGCCAATGGCATCCTGGGGTGAATCCGGAAAAGTGTGGCCAGCAGGGCTAGGGAAATTCTTCTCCTCTTCTACTCTGACCTGCTGAGGCCACACCTGCAATACTGTGTCCAGTTTTGGGCTCCCCAATTCATGAGAAATGGAGGCCTTCTGGAAAGAGTCCAACAGAGAGCCATGAGGATGAGTGGGGGTTTGAGCATCTCTCCTAAGGAGAGAGACTGAGAGCCCTGGGGCTGTTTATTCTGGAGAAGACCCAGAGGAGATCTGATCAATGTCTATCAATATCTGAGGGGTGGGTGTCAAGTGGCTGGGGCCAAGCTCTTTTTAGTGATCAGCAGCAATAAACCAAGGAGCAACAGCTACAAACTGGAACAGAGAAGGTTTCACCTCAACATGAGGAGAAACTTCTTTAGAGTGAGGGTAAGAGTCTTGGAGCAGGCTGCCCAGAGAGGTTGTGGAGTCTCCTTTTCTGAAGAATTTCTAAACCTGCCCGGGTGCATTCCTGTGTGAACTACCCTAGGGGATCCTGCCTTGGCAGTGGAGGCTGGACTGGATGATCTCTGGAGGTCCTATCCAACCTCTAAAGCTCTTTGATTCTGTGATTAGCTAAGCTATGGAAACGATGGTCATGGCTTTGTGAGAAATTAGGTGTGCCAGGATGTGATGCCTTATCTGACAACTTAATGCTGAGCTCTCTGTAGGCTATTCCCCTCTCCTTTGTCCCAGGAGAACCTGAGCTTTCATTTCCAGGAGAGGTGTTATTTTTGTGAGATGTGTAATTAATCAGGGAACAAAATGTAATTGAAATGCTAATTGCAATTGCTTATTCAGGTACCAACCTTTCTGCTACAGCATCAGTTGCTTAAATACCTTTGTGACTGTGGAGTTCGAATCCATATTAATCCAGAATCAGTCCCAAAATAATTTCATGGGGACAGTCCCTTAAGCCAAAGCAAATTACCATTAAAGTTAGTCAAGCTTCTGAGGGGTAAATGAGCAACGGAGACACAGTTACAAATTACAACTCAGTTATGCCTGGACTTTTGGGTTTTCCTTAAGTTTTTTTTTAAGTCAGTGCTTTGTTTTTATGTTGGGTTTGTTTTTTGGGTTTTTTTAGTAGTTTTAGAGATTTGGGTTTCGATATTTTGTTTTGTTTGATATTTTGATTTGTTGCTTGGGTTTGTGTTGGGGTTGGGTTGAGGTTATGTTGCAGTCGGGGTTGTGTTGGGGTTGTATTGGGGTTGTTTTGGGCTTATGTTGGCGTTGGGCTTGTGTTTGGGTTATATTGGGATTGGGGTTGTATTTGGGTTATATTGGGGTTGAGGTTGTGTTGGGCTTATGTTGGAGTTGGAGTTATGTTGGGATTTTCTTGAGGTTGTAATTGTGTTGGGGTTGGGGTTGTGTTGAGGTTATGTTTGGGTTGGGGTTTTCCTGGGGTTGGGGTTGTGTTGGGATTGTGTTGGGGTTGTCTTGGTGTTGTCTTGGGGTTGGGGTTATATTGGGGTTGTGGTTGTATTGGGGTTATGTTGGGGTTGGGGTTGTGTTGGGTTTGTGTTACGGTTGGGTATATGTTGGGATTGTGTTGGGGTTGTGTTGGGGTTGTCTTGGTGTTGTCTTGGGGTTGGGGTTATATTGGGGTTGTGGTTGTATTGGGGTTATGTTGGGGTTGGGGTTGTGTTGGGTTTGTGTTACGGTTGGGTATATGTTGGGATTGTGTTGGGGTTGTGTTGGGGTTGTCTTGGTGTTGTCTTGGGGTTGGGGTTATATTGGGGTTGTGGTTGTATTGGGGTTATGTTGGGGTTGGGGTTGTGTTGGGTTTGTGTTACGGTTGGGTATATGTTGGGGTTGGGTTGGGGTTGTGTTGGGTTTGTGTTGGGATTGGGGTTGTGGTTATGTTATGGTTGGGTTTGTGTTGGGGTTATGCTAGGGTTGGGTTTATGTTGGAGTTGGAGTCGTATTGGGGTTATGTTGGGGTTTTGTTGGGGTTGAGGTTATTTTGGGGTTGTATTGGGGTTATGTTGGGGTTGGGGTTGTGTTGTGTTTGTGTTGGGGTTATGTTGGGGTTAGGTTGGGGTTGGGGTTGTATTGGGTTTGGGGTTGTAGTTGTGTTGTGGTTGGGGTTGGGTTGGGTGGAAAGGAGGCCTCTTACATTACATGCAAATGACCCCACCTGGAGTACTGTGTGCAGTTCTGGAGCCCCCAACACAAGAAGGACATGGAACTGCTGGAGAGAGTCCAGAGGAGGGCCACGAAGATGATCAGAGGGCTGGAGCACCTCTGCTATGAGGACAGGCTGAGAGAATTGGGACTTTTCAGCCTGGAGAAGAGAAGGCTTTGAGGAGACCTTATAGTAGCCTTCCAGTATCTGAGGGGAGCCTACAGGGGGGCTGGGGTGGGACTGTTCAGAAGGCCTTGAAATGACAGGATGAGGGGGAATGGGTTCAAACTGGGAGAGGGGAGATTTGAACAGGATGTTAGGAGGAAGTTGTTCGCAGTGAAGGTGGCGAGACACTGGCACAGGTTGCCCAGGGAGGTTGTGGCTGCTCCCTCCCTGGATGTGGTCAAGGCTAGGCTGGATGAGGGCTTGAGGGACCTGATCTAGTGGGAGGTGTCCCTGCCTAAGGCAGGGGGTTGGAACTGGATGATCTTTGAGGTCTCTTCCAACCTAAACCATTCTATGATTCTATGACCTCTTCTGGAGCATGCTTGGCAGGGCACTGGCACACTCAGTGTAGCTCCACCAAACCCATTACACTTAAACAACTCTCTTGCAGACAAGCAAGGGTGAAAACAGGGAGCAGAAGAACCCTTAAGTGAACTAAAGACTAAAATAAAACCAAACCCCATCACTAAAAGTAGTTCCCTTGTGGGTTAGTTCCAGGTAGCACTGCAGTTCTGTGAAATTCTTTTCTTGGCTTACCCACACACCACCTGCCTTGTTCTATAGTTGTCTTGTGATTATGGAGTTCCAACACACCTGCTGGCTGGGAAAAAAATAAAAACCCAACAACCAAACAAACCCAGCAACAAGCGAGCTAAAAAATCAGACTGAGATGCTCTCTGTCCAATATATTTCCATTTTAGCTTGTTGGGTGAGTTGCTTGGAGTTTTTTTTCACTGCCACAATGCAACGGAGCAATTGAGAAGTTTTAGGAACTCTCAGCTTGACTTTGCTTTCACAAAGGTATGTGAGAATATAACTTAACATTTGTCACACCTGTTGCAGCTTTACAAAGGATCCCAGGATGTTATAGGTTGGAAGGGACCCAAAGAGATCATCGAGTTCAACCCCACCCCTGCCAGAGCAGTAAGGTAGATTCCAACGCAGAAAGGGAACAAAATCTTAAGTGTTTGTCAAAGAGAAAGAAGGTTTTGGTCAGCAGAGTTTGCGAATTAGCACATGAATTATATAGTTGAGCTCTGATAAACAAAATATTCTCTCATTGGGAAGTTGTTGTTAGCTCCATCCCTGGAAGTAAGAGGGCTGCAGCACCTCTGCTATGGGGAGAGACTGAAAGAGTTGGGGCTGTTGAGTCTGGAGAAGAGGAGGCTCCCAGGTGACCTTCTTGTGGCCTTCCAGGATATGAAGAGGGCCTACAAAAAAGCTGGAGAGGGACTTTTGAAGCTCTCAGGTAGTGATAGGACTAGGGGGAATGGAGCAAAGCTGGAGATGGAAACACTGAGACTGCATGTGAGGAAGTTCTTCAGTATGATTTGTGAGAGCCTGGAATGGGTTGACCCCCATGGTTGTGGCCACATCCCTGGAGGAGTTTGCAGCCAGGCTGGATGAGGCTGTGGGCAGCCTGATGTAGGGTAGGGTCTTCTCTCTTCTCTTCTCTTCTCTTCTCTTCTCTTCTCTTCTCTTCTCTTCTCTTCTCTTCTCTTCTCTTCTCTTCTCTTCTCTTCTCTTCTCTTCTCTTCTCTTCTCTTCTCTTCTCTTCTCTTCTCTTCTCTTCTCTTCTCTTCTCTTCTCTTCTCTTCTCTTCTCTTCTCTTCTCTTCTCTTCTCTTCTCTTCTCTTCTCTTCTCTTCTCTTCTCTTCTCTTCTCTTCTCTTCTCTTCTCTTCTCTTCTCTTCTCTTCTCTTCTCTTCTCTTCTCTTCTCTTCTCTTCTCTTCTCTTCTCTTCTCTTCTCTTCTCTTCTCTTCTCTTCTCTTCTCTTCTCTTCTCTTCTCTTCTCTTCTCTTCTCTTCTCTTCTCTTCTCTTCTCTTCTCTTCTCTTCTCTTCTCTTCTCTTCTCTTCTCTTCTCTTCTCTTCTCTTCTCTTCTCTTCTCTTCTCTTCTCTTCTCTTCTCTTCTCTTCTCTTCTCTTCTCTTCTCTTCTCTTCTCTTCTCTTCTCTTCTCTTCTCTTCTCTTCTCTTCTCTTCTCTTCTCTTCTCTTCTCTTCTCTTCTCTTCTCTCCTCTTCTCTCCTCTCCTCTCCTCTTCTCTCCTCTTCTCTCCTCTTCTCTTTTCTCTTCTCTTTTCTCTTCTCTCTTCTCAGTACAAGACTTCTCTGTCTCAGCTCTCTATTCTCGTGCAAGTCTATAATTATTTACCACATGCTTTATTCTTTATATATATATATATATATACAGTATTGACCAGCAATACCTTAGTATGACCTACCTTTCATCTTTCCTTAAGGAAAGATGAACTTTGAGGCTTTCTGATTAGGAGAAAAGAGCTGTGACCTGTTTTGGACATTAGGAAAATTTTTTCACAGAGGGAGTGGTAGAGGCCCTGGAACGAGCTGCCCGAGGATATGGTGGAGTCACCAACCCTGGATGTGTGCAAGGGTGGTTTAGATGTGATGCTTAGGTCTATGGTTTAAGGTGAATCTCGTAGAGTAGGGTTCTAGGTTGGACTTGGTGACCCTGAGGGGTTTTTCCAACCTGTGATTCTTTGTTATTGTACTCATCACTGACACAGGCATCACAGAAGAGAAACTCTTTAGTCTTTTACTGATTTTTATGTCCAGTCAGGGCTTGTAGACTTTACCTTGTGGTGAAGTTTTGTGATTTTTGAAGCCTGTTTATCCCCAGCAGGCAATACCATCTCGTGGATAAGATTGATGACAATGCTCTTGTTTAGACTGTCAGGGTGGCTTCGTTCTAATTAATTGTGCTGTAGATGATCTTCTCTGTCCCAGTGTCAATGCATTCAAGCATGTAACGGCTGAACAAGCCTCTTTGTTTCTGAAATAACCTCACGAATCCTGGTAGCAAAATAGGCAATAAAGAACAATGGTTTGGGTTATCATTCAGACTGTGCCTGTTGCAAAATTATCCTGGTGGATAACAAGTTAACCATGGCACAGCAATGTACCCTTGTGGCCAAGAAGGCTAATGGGATCCTGAGGTGCATTAAGAAGAGTGTGTCCAGCAGATCAAAGGAGGTATCCTGCCTCCAGCCAACTCCTTTCCAAGCTGAGATCTGGTAAAGAGAAACCACTGCAGCTTCAAAATTAATTTTCACTGCATAGCTGGTTATGAGTATCTAAAAATAACCAACAAAAAAAAATTAACCAGATCTGCTGGAGAGCAGCCCTGTGGAGAGGGACCTGGGAGTGCTGATGGATAACACCCATTGGACAGCAATGTGCCCTGGTGGCCAAGAAGGTCAATGGGATCCTGGGGTGTATTAAGAGTGTGTCCAGCAGTTCAAGGGAGGTTCTCCTCCTCCTCTACTCTGTCCTGGTGAGACCTCATCTTGAATCCTGCATTTGCTTTTGGGCTCCCCAGTTGAAGAGGGACAGGGATTTGCTGGAGAGGATCCAGCAGAGGACTGCGAGGATGATGAGGGGACTGGAGGGCACTGCCTTATGAGGAGAGGCTGAGGGACCTGGGGGTTCTTAGTCTGGAGAAGAGAAGACTGAGAGTGGATTTAATCAAAGTTTGTAACTATCTGAGGGCTGAGGGTTAGGAGTCAGGGCACAAGCTCCACTCACTTGCCCCCTGGGATAGGCCAATGAGCAACAGGTGTAAGTTGCAGCACAACAGGTTCCAGCTCAACACAAGGGGGAACTTCTTGACTCTAAGGGTCCCAGAGCACTGGCACAGGCTGCCCAAAGAGGTTGTGGAATCTCCTTTTCTGGAGGCTTTCAAGGCCTGTCTGGATGTGTTCCTGTGTGCCCTGAGCTAGATTGTCTGGTCCTGCTGTGGCAGGGGGGTTGGACTGGATGATGTCCTTGGGTCCCTTCCAACCCCTAACATCCTGTGAGCCTGTGATCCTGTGATTATTCTGGCAAATAATTGCACATTTTTTTTCTGGCAAATTGTTTATGTTTAGATGGTCTTTGAGGTCCCTTCTCAGCCTGGAGAAGAGAAGGCTTCGAGGAGACCTTATAGTAGCCTTCCAGTATCTGATGAGGGCCTACAGGAGGGCTGGAGAGGGACTATTGACAAAGTCTTGTTACGACAGGATGAGGGGGAATGGGTTCAAACTGGCAGAGGGGAGATTTAAATTGGATGTTAAGAGGGAGTTCTTTGTAGTGAGGGTGGTGAGACACTGGCACAGGTTGCCCAGGGAGGTTGTGGCTGCTCCCTCCCTGG
>VWZI01017970.1:47345-57580 GCA_013396835.1 Psilopogon haemacephalus
CTTTTCTTTCTTTAAATTATTATTATTTGGAGGTTTTATGCTTTGGGGTATTATTTTTTCTTTTTTTTTTTTTGTTATTTTGGTTTGGTTTTTTTCCTTTGGGGTTCTTATTGAGCATGTATTCTTTTGGTTTGTTGCCTTTGCTTCTTTTAAAGACAGCCTCAGCATGCCCTAAACTTTGCTGAGCACACCACAACATCCTTCAGGAGCACTAAAAGTAGCATTAGTAGGGTTTGCATCCCAAAACTCCCACACTTATCATTATAAAACTACTGAAAATATCTGTAAATCATTCATAAGGCATAAAACAAGACCCAAAAAAAAATAGGGGAAAAAATTCAGAGTATGTGGTGCCCTCAAATTCATTGGTTTTAAACCAAGTGACCCAAAACTGCCCCTTTACTCTGCTCTCATCAGACCCCACCTGGAGTACTGTGTGCAATTCTGGAGCTCCCAACACAAGAAGGACATGGAACTGCTGGAGAGAGTCCAGAGGAGGGCCACAAAGATGATCAGAGGGCTGCAGCAGCTCTGCTTTGAGGACAGGCTGAGAGAGTTGGGGCTTTTCAGCCTGGAGAAGAGAAGGCTTTGAGGAGACCTTGGAGTAACCTTCCAGTATCTGAAGGGAGCCTACAGGAAGGCTGGGGAGGGACTATTGACAAGGTCTTGTAATGACAGGATGAGGGGGAATGGGTTCAAACTGGGAGAGGGGAGATTTAAACTGGATGTTAGGAGGAAGTTCTTCACAGTGAGGGTGGCGAGGCACTAGAACGTGTTGTTAACGGAGGTTGTGGCTGCTCCCTCCCTGGAGGTGTTCAAGGCCAAGATGGATGAGGTCTTGAGTGACCTGATCTAGTGTCCCTGTCTATGGGTTGGAACTGGATGATCTTTAAGGTCTCTTCCAACCTAAACCATTCTATGATTCTATGATGCTTAGGAAATGACTGGCAGCCTGCTGAGCTTTAGCTGTGCTTTCTACACCTACGATATCGTTTCTCAGCTTCTTCTTGTGGTTCATCTGTAGAGGAAGAGCGTGAGGCAAATTAAAGCTTTTCAGGCTTGTGCACACAACCAAGGAATCCTAACTCCTTCTGGAGGAGAGTCATGCCACATTGCTGAGAAGCTTGGGCAGATGGCTTTAAGGCAAGCTTGACTCTTCGCCAGTGGTGATGGAAAATACTCCTAGTTAAGGCTCACTCCAGCTGGCATCTCTCCTGCATGGCAATCTTGATTTATCATGTGCCATTTCCAGTGTTTCCCCTTTTCTTCTCTAAGTTTGCATCCTGTTTCCCCAGGACTATTTTTGGAGTCTTCAGCCAAGCCTGATGAAAATCAGCTGGATGATCAGGTAGTGAGATGGACTGGGAAGCGGTTGAAAGAAAGAAGCCAGAGAGATGTGGTCAGTGAGATGGACTCTACTTGGAGGCTTGTAACTAGTGGGGTCCCACAGGGGTCAGTGCTGGGACCAGCTCTGTTCAATATATTCATGAATGACCTAGATGAGGGCACAGAGTGCATTGACAACAAGTTTGCTGGCACCAAACTGGGTGGAGTGGCTGCTACAGCAGAAGACTGTGCTGCCATTCAGCCAGGCTTGGACAGGCTGGGGAGGGTGGGAAGAAAGAAACTGAATGGAAATTCAACAAGGGCAGATGTAGATTCTTGCACCTGGTAAAGAATAACCCCAGAGATCAGTGTAGGCTGGGGACTGACCTGTTGGAAGGCAATGAAGGGGAAAAGGATCTGGGGGTCTTAGCTGATGGGAGGTAGACCATGAGCCAGCAATGTGCTTTGGTGGCCAGGAGGGACAATGCCATTCTGGGGTAGATTAGAAGGGTTGTGGGTAGGAGGTCGAGAGAGGTTCTTCTGCCCATCAACTCTGCCCTAGCAAGGCCACATCTGGAATAATGTGTCCAGCTCTGGGCCACTCAGTTCAAGAAGTACTTCAAGGAACTGCACAGAGCCACAAAAATTATGAAAGGAGTGAAACATCTCTCTTAGGAGGAGTCCAGCACAGAGCCACAAAAATTATGAAGGGAGTGGAACATCTCTCTTAGGAGGAGAGCCTGAGGGTGCTGGGGCTGTGCTGCTTGGAGAGGAGGAGCCTGAGAGGTGACCTCAGCAATGGTTATCAACATGTGTAGGGTGAGTGGCAGGAGGCTGGATCCAGGCTCTGCCTGATGATGCTCAGTGCCAGAACAGGGGGCAATGGGTGGAAGTTGAGGCATAGGAAATTCCATGAGATCATGAAGAGGAATTTTTTTTACTGAGAAGGTGACAGAACACCAGAACAGGCTGCCCAGGGAGTTGTGGAGTCTTCTTCTCTGGAGACATTCAAAACCCACCTGGATCAGGCTCGATGAGGTCTTGAGCGTCCTGATCTAGTGGGAGGTGTCCCTGCCTATGGCGGGGGGTTGGAACTGGATGAGCTTTGAGGTCTCTTCCAACCTAGACCATTCTATGATTCTATGATTCTATGTGTTCCTGTGTGATCTGGTACAGGTTATCCTACTCTGGCAGGGGGCTGGACTGGATGAGCTTTGGAGGTTCCTTCCACCCCCCTGACATTCTGTGATTCTGTGAGAGGGAAACTGTGTTACCTTTAAAGCAAATCACCAGAGCTGTGCATCTCTGCAGCTCCAGTGAGTCATCCTCTTGCTCCTGGGTGACTGTCTCATTTATGCTCAGAACAGGCTTCTTTGCTTATGCCATGATTTATTGATATCATATCCTACCTTATTCAATAGTTAAAAAAAAAAAAAATAAAAAAAAAAAAAAAAAAAAAAAAAAAGAAGCCTTCCCAGTTCTTTTATGTGGTTTCAAAAAGAGCTCTTAATAAAGAAAATGTGGTAATAAGAGAGAGACATTTGAGCCGCTTCTGCAGAGGGAAAGATTTGGGGGAAATAAGAAAGATCTTAAGGCAAATCATAGAATCATAGAATCATAGAAGTCAGGGTTGGAAGGGACCACAAGGATCATCTAGTTCCAACCCTCCTGCCATGCCCAGGGTCACCCTACCCTAGATTAGGCTGGACAGAGCCTCATCCAGCCTGTGTCTTCTGTACTTCTACAAGGCTCAATATTTTTCTGACAATGACAATAATTTTTCGTGAACAGAAAAATAAAACCCTGGAAGCTCTGTTCTTGCATTTAGCAATTTCAATAAATCACTTAAGAGCTTATTCATGGAATCATAGAATCACAGAATCAGTCAGGCTTGGAAGGGACCACGAGGATCATCTAGTTCCAACCCCCCCTGCCATGCCCAGGGACACCCTACCCTACATCAGGCTGGACAGAGTTTCATGCAGCCTGGCCTTTAAACACCTCCAGGGATGTGGCCCCAAAGAATCCCTTAGGCAACCCATTCCAAGGCCTCACCACTCTCATGGTGAAGAACATCCTCCTCAAATCCAATATGCAGGGAGACCTCATTGCTGTCTACAGCTACCTGAGAGGACCTTGAGGAGAGGTTGATGCTGGTCTCTTCTCACAAGTCATTAGTGATAGAACTGGAGGAAATGGCCTCAATATGCCACTGGGTAGGTCTAGACTGGATATTAGGAAAAGTTTGGGTTTTTTTTTTCCCCAGCAAGAGTGGTCAAGCATTGGAATGGGCTGCCCAGGGATGTGGTGGAGTCACCAAGCCTGAATGTGTTTAAAAGTCATTTGGATGTGGTGCCTGGGGATATGGTCTAGGGTGAACCTTGTAGAGTAGGGTTATATGTTGGACTTGGTGATCCTGAGGGGATTTTTCCAACCTGGATATTTCTGTGATTCTGAGAAGCCAATCTTAGGTAAGTTGAACCAGCTGAAAATTTGAAGTTGTAAACTATAAGACAAAGTGAATATGCAGTTTTTTACCTAAGCAGTTAAAATAAGATTATCTTCTTGAGAACATTGCAGCAGCCTGTCCCTGTAACGTGTATTAGGCTTATTTCCACGTCAACACCTTAGCCTTTGGTCCTTGTTTTCATTGCCTTTGTATCAATGACTCCTTTACACTCTCTGTGAGCACCTGAGCACATTTCCTTTCTTCTTGGGACAAGGACTCTAGTGCTGAGCCTAATTTGAGCAGGGGGTTGGGCCTGTTTTTCATAGAATCATAGAATCATAGAATTTGGCAGGCTGGAAGAGACCTCCAAGCTCATCCAGTCCAACCTAGCACCCAGCCCTAGCCAATCAACTAGACCATGGCACTAAGTGTCCCATCCAGGCTTTTCTTGAACACCTCCAGAGGCAGTGACTCCACCACCTCCTTGGGCAGCTCATTCCAATGCCAATCACTCTGTCAAGAACTTCCTCCTAACATCCAGCCTGTACCTCCCCTGGTACAGCTTGAGGCTGTGTCCCCTTGTTCTGTTGCTGGGTGCCTGGCAGAAGAGCCAAACCCCACCTGGCTACAACCTTTAGGTAGTTGTAGACAGCAACTATATATGGGTTGCCCAGGGAGGTGGTTGGTGCCACATCCCTGGAGGTGTTTGCAGCCAGGCTGGATGAGTCTCTGTCCAGCCTAATCTAGGGTAGGATGTCCCTGGGCATGGCAGAGGGGTTGGAACTAGATGATCCTTGTGGTCCCTTCTAACCATGACTTATTCTCTGATTCTATGAATAATATGTTCAGCTCTGTAGGTCGACCTCTTTCTCTACTATTGTTACTTTTTTTTTCTTTTATTCATTTGTCTATTTAGTTTTCTCTAAGTCAATTCTTCTTTCACTATTTATGCTTTGTATTAAAAACCTCTATATCTGTGGCCATCTCTCTGAAGTCACCACTAGATGCAGAAGGCTCCAAGAAGACCTTATTGTGGCTTTCCATTATCTGAAGTGAGGTAAAAGAAATCTGGGGAGCGACTTTTTAGTATGTCAGGTAGTGAGAGGACTGGGGGGAATGGAGCAAAACTTAAAGTGTGTAGATTCAGATTGGATGTTAGGAAGTTCTTCAGCATCAGGGTCGGTGAGATGCTGGAACAGTTTGCCCAGAATGGTGGTGGAAGCCTCACCCCTGGAGGTTTTGAAGTCCAGGCTGGATGTGTCTCTGAGCAACCTGATCTAGTGTGAGGAGTCCCTGCCCATGGCAGTTGGGTTGGATCTGCATGATCTTTGAGCTCTCTTCCAGCCCTGACAATTCTGATTCTATGACTCTCTGTCAGCACTCAGGTCTAGGTCCTATGGTTCCAGTCCTGCTGGACTATGCTTGATTGCATTGAGCCACCTCTGTGTCAAGCCATAGAATCATAGAATGGTTTAGGCTGGAAGAGACCTCAAAGCTCATCCAGTTCCAACCCCCCTGTGCCATTGGCAGGGACACCTCCCACTAGAACAGGTCGCTCAAGGCCTCATAGAATCATAGAATAATTTAGGTTGGAATGAACCTCAAAGATCATCCAGTTCCAACCCTTCTGTGCCATAGGCAGGGACAACTCCCACTAGAACAGGTTGCTCAAGGCCCCATAGAATCATAGAATAATTTAGGTTAGAATGAACCTCAAAGCTCAGCCAGTTCCAACCCCCCTGTGCCATAGGCAGGGACACCTCCCACTAGAACAGGTCTAAGCCATGTCTAGGTAGGCTATGCCTCTGCTCTGCTTTCTCAACACTGCTCTCAAAGCACTCCCATTTGGAAAGTGTCTGACCCAAGTTGTAAATATAGATGAAGAAATCACAGTCTGAGGTGAAATCTGTGGAAAATGAGGGGATCAAAAGAAAGATTGCTGCGAAAATCGTAATTTCTCCTGAACACAGCTTCTCTTTGACACTTTTCCCCTCCGTTAATTATCTCTTCTGCAACACAAAGAGCCCCCTCTGAGGCACAGGATAAAATGTTTATTCTGCCAGTCTTAGTTACTATCTGTTGCATTTTTTAAACGGTTTTTATCTTAAGATGTTTTCTTTATTTTTCCCCTAGTATTCTTTTCATGCATTTTTGTTTTACCCTCCAGTTTTGATTTTCCTTCACTGAAATGCCATATCCTTACCTTTGTGTGATTTCTTTATAGTGCAGGCTAAGGGTGGTGCTTTCAAAAGGATCTTTGCAAGCTTCTCTTCTGTTATTTTGCTGCCCTATATATCACAGAATCAACCAGGTTGGAAAAGAGCTCGGAGATCATCAAGTCCAACCTATCACCTAACACCTCCTAATTAACTAAACCATGGCACCAAGAGCCTCATGCAGCCTCCTTTTAAACACCTCCAGGGATGGGGACTCCACCACCTCCCCGGGAAGCCCATTCCAATGCCAATCACTCTTGCTATGAAGAACTTCTTCCTAACATCTAGCCTGAACCTGCACTGGCACATCTTGAGACTGTCCTCTTGTTCTATTCCTGGGTGCCTGGCAGCAGAGTCCAACTCCACCTGGCTACAACCTCACTTCAGGTAGTTGTAGAGAGCAACGAGGTCTGCCCTGAGCCTCCTCTTCTGTAGGCTGCACACCCCCAGGTCCTTCATCCTCTTCTCATAGGGCTGTTCTCCAGGACCCTCACCAGCCTTGCTGCCCTTCTCTGGACATGTTCAAGCACCTCAAAACCTATCTTAAATTGAGTGGCCCAGAACTGGACACAGGACTCAAGGCATGGCCTCACCAGCGCAGAGCACAGGGGCAGAATAAGCTCCCTTGTCCTGCTGGTCACAATGTTCCTGCTCCAGGCCAGGGGCAGCAGGGCAAGGGAGGGGATTCTGCCCCTTTGCTCTGCTCTCCTCACACCCCACCTGGAGTACTGTGTGTAGTTCTGGAGCCCCCAGCACAAGAAGTGTTGGTGCCAGTGCAGAGGAGGCCACCAAGATGCTGAGTTGCTGCAGCAGCTCTGCCATGAGGACAGGCTGAGAGAGTTGAGGCTTTTCAGCATGGAGAAGAGAAGGCTTTGAGGAGACCTTGGAGTGACCTTCCAGTATCTGAAGGGGATCTACAGGAGGGCTATGGAGGGAGTGGAGGGACTATTGACAAGGTCTTATAATGACAGGATGAGGAAGAATGTGTTTAAAGTGGCGGAGGGGAGATTGAAACTGGATGTTAGGAGGGAGTTCTTCTCAGTGAGGTTCATGAGACATTGGCACAGGCTGCCAAGGGAGGTTGTGGCTGCTCCCTCCCTAGAGGTGTTGAAGGCCAGGCTGGATGAGACTTTGAGCGACCTGTTCTAGTGGGAGGTGTCCCTGGCACAGAGGGCTTGGAACTGGAAGAGCTTTGAGGTCCCTTCCATCATAAACCATTCTATCACATTGGGTGATTCTGTGCTCCACAACCTTCCACTCTCCCTTCATGTCCTTCTTGTGCTGGGGGCTCCAGAGCTGCACACAGGACTGCATGTGGGGTGTGAGGAGAGCAGAGCAAAGGGGCACAATCCCCTCCCTTGCCCTGCTGCTCACAGCTGCTCTTGCTGCAGCCCAGCACACAGTTGCTGTCTGGGCTGCACTCACACTGCAGCCTCATCTTGAGCTTTTCATCACCCCACACCTCCAGGTCCTTTTCTCATCCTGAAATAAATAAATTAAAAAATGCACTAAGTGCATGCAACGAGGAAAGAAAAATCCTAATCACATTCATGATGTGTAGTATATCAAACAGCTCCTGTTTTCTTTCAGGAAAATAAGAACTGTGCTTTTATGTTTGCTCTTGGTTCTGTGGGATGCTAGCAAAACAAAGAATGAATTTAACAATAGTCCAGCTTCTCATAAGGAAAGCAAATCATATTCAATATAAGAAACATGCATGATATGAGGAAATTAGTTAAATATGCCTTCATTTCTGCATAGTGCCATCCAATCTAAGTGTCTGTGTGGCCAGCAAGAAACCAGGGACAACTTTTGAAGTCAGAATGAGAGTTTCTCCAATTAGAAATAATTGGAGGAAATAAATAATTTTACTGAACTTTCATGACATGTTCTGCCTTCCATCTCAGGCAGCAAATCATTTCCATCACAGCTACATACTGAAGCCTCTCATTATTTTCCCTTTGCTCCTTTGCACTAAACAGGGAAGTCCTGTAGAATCATAGAATCATAGAATGGTTTAGGTTGGAAGAGACCTCAAAGCGCAGCCAGTTCCCTCTTGCCTGTGCCATAGGCAGGGACACCTCCCACTAGAGCAGGTTGCTCATCCAGCCTGGCCTTGAGTGTCTCACCACCCTCACTGCAAACAACTTCCTCCTAACATCCCATTTAAATTTCCCCTCTGCCAGTTTAAACCCATTCCTCCTCATCCTGTCATTACAAGACCTTGTCAATAGTCCCTCCACAGCTTTCCTGTAGCCCCATTCAGATACTGGAAGGCTACTATAAGGTCTCCTCAAAGCCTTTTCAACTCCAGGCTGCACAACCCCAACTGTCTCAGCCTGTCCTCATAGCAGAGCTGATGCAGCCCTCTCAGCATCTTGGTGTCTTCCTCTGGACTCCTCCAACAGTTCCATGTCCTTCCATGTTGGGGGGTCCAGACCTGCAGACAGTGCTGCAGGTGGGGTGTGAGGAGAGCAGAGCAAAGGGGGCAGAATCCCCTCCCTTGCCCTGCTGCCCACAGCTGCTCTTGCTGCAGCCCAGCACACTCAAGACTCTCATTTATTTTCCCTTTGCACTTTCGCACTAAACAGAGAAGTCCAGGGACTGGATTCTGTTCCGTCACCTGCCATCAGCAGTGAGTGCTGTTGTATAAGCAGCAGTTCCAAATCTTATCAAATTAGAGCTAGATTTGCATATCAAAGTTGATTGTGCCAAGGGCAAGAAGTTGTGCTGAAGTTATTCCTTAGTATCTAGACTATGCCAGAGCATCACTTTCTTCCCTGTCAGCCTGGGAGGCTCACAGCTTCTGCCTGCCTCAAACCTACAGAAGGTTCTCACTGGGAAGCTGGAGGCTGATCCCATAGCAGGATTCCAAATGATGCTCTGAGCTGAGTGCAGGAAAAAAAATAAAAATAAAAAAAGAACCCCACACTTTTATCATGGATCTAAAGCTGTCAAAAACAGGTTGAAAATGTTGGCTCACATTCCTGATATCTGAGTGTCATCCAAAATTTGTCACCCTCCTTTGAACAGAGCTGAGAATTGGCAGCACAAGCACCCCAGTGGGGAGAGGATATTGGTGTGGGCTGTCTTTGAAGGGTGGAATTTGGCCGTGCTTGGTCCAGAACTGCACACAGGACTCCAGGTGGGGTGTGAGGAGAGCAGAGCAAAGGGGCAGAATCCCCTCCCTTGCCCTGCTGCCTACTGCTGCTCTTGCTGCAGCCCTGTCGCTGTCCCCGCTATGGCGCAAGATATTTCTGTCCTGCAATGAAAAGCAACTGTTAATTAATGAGAATAAAATATTCATGTGAGCAGGAAAGAAAAAAAAACAAAACACAAAAAAACCCCCTCCAATCTTCTGGTGAAGTTAGATCAAGTTAAGCCAAGCAGAGCCTGGGCTGCATCAGGAGCAGGGTGGCTAGCAGGGCCAGGGAGGTGATTCTCCCCCTCTACTCCACTCTGCTGAGACCCCACCTGGAGTACTGCATCCAGTTCTGGAGCCCCTGGGACAAGAGGGACGTGGACATGCTGGAGCATGTCCAGACATGAGCCACGAGGATGCTCAGAGGGCTGCAGCACCTCTGCTGTGAGGAGAGACTGAAAGAGTTGGGGCTGTTCAGTCTGGAGAAGAGGAGGCTCCAAGGTGACCTTGTTGTGGCCTTCCAGGATCTGAAGGGAGCCTACAAAATAGCTGGGGAGGGACCTTTGGGGCTATCAGGTAGTGACAGGACTAGGGCGAACGGAGCAAAGCTGGAGGTGGGGAGATTCGTGCTGTATGTGAGGAGAAAGTTGTTCATCATGAGAGTGGTGAGAGGCTGGAATGGGTTGCCCAGGGAGGTGGTTGAGGCCAAATCCCTGGAGGTGTTTGCAGCCAGGCTGGCAGAGGCTGTGGGCAGCCTGCTCTAGGGTAGGGTATCCCTGGGCATGGCAGGGGGGTTGGAATTAGATGATGCTTGTGGTCCCTTCCGGCCCTGACTGATTCTATGATTCTAATGCTCATTGATGCTAAACATTAAATATATCTCTATATCTATCTATCTAAATATATAAACAATAATTATCTATTTTATTATATATTTTATGTATAGACAGATACAGATACAGAGGTGAGATATATATATAGATATAGATATAAATTATATAGATATAGATAGATATAGATGATACAGAGATTATACAAATATAGATATAGATATAGATATAGATATAGATATAGATATAGATATAGATATAGAGAGATATAG
>VWZI01017970.1:62633-73778 GCA_013396835.1 Psilopogon haemacephalus
GAGATTGCTTTTTAAACTCAGAAGCTTTTATGTTATCAAAGGAATGATGGCAACTGCCAGCAAGATTCAGGACCTTGCAACAAAGGGAAGAACATTTAATGAGTTTAATCTCATAAAAAAAAAAATATATATCCAAAGTAGTGTAAATAGATTTCATAAAATGCACATTTGGAGCCAATACATCACAACTGTAAATTTCCCTTGGATTTTAAATTTGCAGCTTTGCCATTTTGTGTTCACTAATAAGGACTACTCTGCTTAGAAAAATACTTCCTAATAAGCAGAATAATTTTCTGATATACTGATGTGAAAGATGGTGATGTTAGCCTTCATCCCATTCTTTTCTGAGATCCACAAACAATTTGAGTTTCTGGAGCACTGTGTCCAGTTCTGGGCTCCCAGTTCAAGATGATGATGTTAACCTTCATCCCAGTCTTTTCTGAGAGCCACAAACAATTCTGGTTTCTGCAGTATGGTGTCCAGTTCTGAGCACCCCAGTTCAAAATGGTGATGTTAACCTTCATCCCAGTCTTCTCTAAGAGTCAAAAACAATTCTGATGATGATGTTAACCTTCATCCCAGTCTTTTCTGTGAGCCACAAAAAAAATGAGTTTCTAGAGTGCTCTGTCCAGTTCTGGGCACCCCAGTTCAAGATGGTGATGTTAATCTTCATCCCAGTTTTTTCTGTGAGTAACAACCAATTTGAGTTTCTGGAGTGCTGTGTCCAATTCTGAGCACCCCAGTTCAAGATAGTGATGTTAACCTTCATCCCAGTCTTTTCTGAGAGCCACAAACAATTCTGGTTTCTGCAGTATGGTGTCCAGTTCTGAGCACCCCAGTTCAAAATGGTGATGTTAACCTTCATCCCAGTCTTCTCTAAGAGTCAAAAACAATTCTGATGATGATGTTAACCTTCATCCCAGTCTTTTCTGTGAGCCACAAAAAAAATGAGTTTCTAGAGTGCTCTGTCCAGTTCTGGGCACCCCAGTTCAAGATGATGATGTTAACCTTCATCCCAGTCTTTTCTGTGAGTAACAAACAATTCTGGTTTCCTCAGTACTGTGTCCAGTTCTGAGCACCCCAGTTCAAGATGATGATGTTAACCTTCATCCAAGTCTTTTCTAAGAGTCACAAACAATTCTGGTTTCTGCAGGACTGTGGAGACCTGACTATGCAGTGAGGTAAACTGTGGGGTTGGACTGGATGAACTGTGGTGGTCCCACCCAGCCTCTGACACTCTGTGATTCTGTGATCCTAAAGCCTCATCAGCCTACAGACAAAAACAACAATCAGAAAACTTGAAAAAAAACACAAGCTAAAGGTCCTGCATCTGTTTGAGCATAATCCCAAGCACAACTGCAGGCTGGGTGGGGAATGGCTGAGAGCAGCCCTGAGGAACAGGACCTGGGGGTGTGGGGTCATGCAAAGCTCAAGATGAGGCTGCAGTGTGAGTGCAGCCCAGACAGCAACTGTGTGCTGGGCTGCAGCAAGAGCAGCTGTGGGCAGCAGGGCAAGGGAGGGGATTGTGCCCCTTTGCTCTGCTCTCCTCACACCCCACCTGCAGCACTGTCTGCAGCTCTGCAGCCCCAACACAAGAAGGACATGGAAGTGTTGGAGCCAGTGCAGAGGAAGACACCAAGATGCTGAGAGGGCTGCATCAGCTCTGCTATGAGGACAGGCTGAGGGAGTTGGGGCTGTGCAGCCTGGAGAAGAGAAGGCTGCCAGGAGACCTTGGAGTGGCCTTGCAGTATCTGAAAAGGGCTACAGAAAGGCTGGGGAGAGACTATTGACAAGGTCTTGTAATGACAAGATGAGGAGGAATGGGCTTAAAGTGGCAAAGGGGAGATTGAAAGTGGATGTTAGGAGGAAGTTGTTTGCAGTGAGTGTGGTGAGACACTGGCACAGGTTGCCCAGGGAGGTTGTGGCTGCTCCCTCCCTGGAGATGTTCAAGGCCAGGTTGGATGAGTCCTTCAGTGACCTGTTCTAATGGGAGGTGTCCCTGCCTATGGAGGGAGCTTGGAACTGGATGATCTTTGAGGTCCCTTCCAACCTAAGGGACTGATGGCTCATGTTGAGATTCTCCTCCACCAGCACCCCCAAGTCCCTCTCCTCAGGGCTCCTCTCCAGCCACTCACTGCCCAAACTCGATTTGTGCTTGGGATTGCCTCAACCCAGTTGCAAGATCCTGCGCTTGGCCTTGTTGAACCTCCTGAGGTTGGCTTGTGCCCACCTCTGCAGCCTGTGCAGGTCCCTCTGGATGCCATCCCTGCCCTCCAGCCTTGGCTTCTGCACCACACAGCTTGGGGTCATCATTAAGTAAAAGAGAGAAAAAAGGAGCTAAATTAGCTGCCATATAAGCATGGTACAACAGTGACATCATCCAGACATGTAACAGAAAAAAAAACAACAAAACTAAAACCTCATTTTAAAAAAATATTTTTATAGGAGGAAAACAAAAAAAAAAAAAAAAAAAAAAAAAGGAAAAGAAAAAAAAAAAAAAAAAAAAAAAAAAAGGTAAAGTACAAATAAATTTAAGTTGCTGGAGAAACCTTTTGAAAACAGGCATTAAAGTTCACTTCTTCCAGAGATAGTCTTAGACTTTAAAGTGGAAATGTGATCTTATGTTTTTAAACTGATTTATGGTGTTTGTATTTTTTTTTTCTCTCGGGTTCAGCGGAGTATGATGCAGAGATTGGGGAGCTGAAGATGACAGCAGAAAAATACGTGGCAAAGAAAAGTCAGAGATTAATGAATGGCACTTTTATAGAGAAGAGGAGGGAAGTGAGCATCAGATCTGAAGAGAGGACAGAGATAAGGGAAGTATTAGGAGATGCAAGGAGGTGGTTTTCCACTGAGCAGCTGGTTGAATGATACACAGCTCTGTAGTTAGAGGTTATGTGGGATTTCAGCCATCTAAAAACTCTCTAGAAACGACAAATACAGAGGAAAAAAATGTATCTCAAGCAGGCCTCTGTCACAGAATCATAGAATAGAATCATAGAATCATAGAATCATGGAATCATAGAATCATAGAATCAGTCAGGGTTGGAAGGGACCACAAGGCTCATCTAGTTCCAATCCCCCTACCATGCCCAGGGACACCCTACCCTACATCAGGCTGCCCACAGCCTCTGCCAGCCTGGCTGCAAACACCTCCAGGGATGTGGCCCCAACCAACTCCCTGGGCAACCTATTCCAGGTTCTCACCACTCTCATGATGAAGAACATCCTCTTCACATCCACTCTGAATCTCCCCACCTCCAGCTTTGCTCTATTCCCCCTAGTCCTGTCACTTAACCTTTTTAAGGTTGCTCTGCATCGTTTCTTGGCTCTAGAATAGCAGAATCATGATAAAGGGGCACAAAGATGCTGAGAGGGCTGCAGCAGCTCTGCTCTGAGGACAGGCCAAGAGAGCTGGGGCTGTGCAGCCTGGAGAAGAGAAGGCTTCCAGACCTTGGAGTGGCTTACCCTAGATCAGGCTGCCCACAGCCTCTGCCAGCCTGGCTGCAAACACCTCCAGGGATGTGGCCCCAAATACCTCCCTGGGCAACCCATTCCAGGCTCTCACCACTCTCATGCTCAACAAATTCCTCCACACATCCACTCTGAACCTCCCCACAATCTGTTTGGTCAAGAAGATAACATTAACTAAGAAAGACATAAATAACAGCTTTATTTGAAGGGAACCATGACTTGAGGGGGAAAAGGGAGATCACAGTCCCAGGCTTTAGGAAGCATGGAAGATGTGGAAAACGTTTTGGAAGTAAAATTGAAGGAGGAAAATGGAACCACTGGGTTGTAGGAAGACAGACTTCATTAAACTCAAGGAAGGCTCTGAGGTGACCTTATTGTGACATATCAGTATCTGAAGGGGGCCTACGAGGAAGCTGGGGTGGAACTTTTTAGGATGTCAGGTAATGATAGGACTGGTGGGAATGGAACAAAGCTAGAAATGGGTAGATTCAGACTGGATTTTAGGAAGAAGTTCTTCAGCATGAGGGTGGTGAGAGCCTGGAATGGGTTGCCCAGGGAGGTGGCTGAGGCCACTTCCCTGGAGGTGTTTGCAGCCAGGCTGGATGAGGCTGTGGGCAGCTTGATGTAGTGTGAGGTGTCCCTGCCCGTGGCATGGGAGTTGGAAGTGGATGATCTTGTGGTCCCTTTCAACCCTGCCTGATTCTATGATTCTATGACTCTATGATTTTATGACTCTATGATTCTATGACTCTATGATTCTATGACTCTATGATTCTATGACTCTATGATTCTGTGATTTTGTGACTCTGTGATCCTATGATTTTATGATTCTATGACTCTATGATCCTATGATCCCTTCCAACCCTGACTGATTCTATAATTCTGTGATTCCATCCTTTTGAGCAGATACCTTGAGCTCTGTACCCTGAGGACTCAAAATGAAGATCAGAATCAGCTCTTATTTAGCTTCTTTGATTTTTTAATGATTGCCAGTGGTGGATCTTCAAAAACTTATTTTCTTGTATCTATCCAACCCTGACTGATTCTATGATTCTAAATGGGTAGATTCAGATTGGATGTGAGGAAGAAGTCCTTCAACATGAGTGGTGAGAGCCTGGAATGGATTGCCCTGGAAGGTGATTGGGGCCACATGGCTACAGATGTTTAAGGCCAGGCTGGATGAGGCTGTGGACATCCTGATCTAGTGTAAGGTGTCCCTGGGCATGGCAGGGGGGTTGGAACTGGATGATCCTTGTGGTCCCTTCCAACCCTGACTGATTCTATGATTCTAAATTGGTAGACTCAGACTGGATGTTAGGAAGAAGTTCTTCATCATGAGAGTGCTGAGAGCCTGGAATGGTTTGCCCAGGGAGATGGTGGAAGCCTCATCCCTGGAGGTGTTTAAGGCCAGACTGGATGAGGCTCTGGACAGCCTGATCTAGTGTGAGGTGTCCCTGCCCTTGGCAGAGGAGTTGGAACGGGGCAATCTTTGTGGTCCCTTCCAACCCTGACTGATTCTATGATTCTATGAATTGATAAAGAAATTTGGGAGGCAAACATCAGGTAAAAGGAGATGAAAAAGATTTGTCTTTTTTTTTTTTTTTTTAAGAATCATTAACAAGGCCACAGGTACAAACTGTCCCTCTGGTGAAGAAAGGTCAGAGCGATGCAAAAAGAATAATTTGACCATGAAATAGATACTGACCTGGAGTTCAAGAGCAGATCATGTAGGAAGCAAAAACTTGATTAGATTTGAAAGCACAAATAAAACTAAAGGCCGAATATACAAGGACAAAACTAGATAGGCTATGGCAAATATTTGCAGTTTTGGGGGGGGGGAAACATAATTCTGTGAAATATTAGGCTGGGATTCTGGTGACATACAATGCTGAAAGTTCACAGAATCCAGAATCACATACACATCCAGACTGGAAAAACCCTTCAGGAGCATAGAACCATAGAATCAGTCAGGGTCGGAAGGGACCACAAGGATCATCTAGGTCCAACCCCCCTGCCATGCCCAGGGACATCCTTCCCTACATCAGCCTGGCCATAGCCTCATCCAGGCTGGCCTTAAACACCTCCAGGGATGTGGCCCCTACCACCAAGTCCAACCTGTAACTCTACAAGATTCGCCTTAAACCATATCCCCAAGTAACACATCCAAGTGACCCTTAAAATACAGCCAGGGTAGGAAAGGAATCAGTGGTAAGGATTTTTCGAAGAACCTGTCTGCATCTGCTGCCTGTAGAACAGAAAAAAAAAAAAAAAAAAAAAAAAAAAAAAAAAAAAAGTTAAAGTCCCACTTAATTTAATTTCTACTGCATGCGATTTTAGAGTCACAGAATCATAGATTTGTCAGGGTTGGAAGGGACCTCAAGGATCATCCAGTCCCAGCCCACCTGCCATGGGCAGGGACACCTCACACTAGATCAGATTGCTCAGAGCCACATCCAGGCTGGCCTTGAAAACCTCCAGGGAGGCTTCCACCACCTCCCTGAGCAACCTGAGAGGATGTCTAACCACAGAGTAGCAGATCAGCTAAAGCACTTCAAAACTTTTAAACAATTTTGCAGGCTGCTTTATCATATTACCCATGTGAGTTACAATGATATCTGCAAATTATTTCTTCTCTGTTTTTACATGACAAATGTCAGATGAAACCTTCTGTAACACGATCAAGGAATTGTCAGGGCTGGAAGGGATCACAAGCATCATCCAGTTCCAACCCTCCAGGCATGGACACTGACACCTCACTCTAGGTCTAGTTGCCCAGAGCCACATCCAGACTGGCCTTAAAAAACTTCCAGGGATGAGGCTTCCACCACGTCCCTGGGCAACCCATTCCAGCCTCTCACCACTCTCATGCTGAACATCTTCCTCCTCACATCCAATCGAATCTCCCCACCTTCAGCTTTGCTCCATTCCCCCTAGTCCTCTCACTACCTGAGAGCATCAAAAGTCCCTTTCCAGCTTTTCTGTAGGACCCCTTCAGATACTGGAAGGCCACAAGAAGGTTACCTGGGAGCCTCCTCTTCTCCAGACTCAGCAGTCCCAATTCTTTCAGTCTGTAATCACAGCAGAGGTGCTGCAACCCTCTGACCATCCTTGTGGCCCTTCTCTGGACACACTCCAGCATCTCCACATCCCTCTTGTCCCAGGGGCTCCAGAACTGGATGCAGTACTCCAGGTGGGTTCTCACCAAGGGGGAGAATCACCTCCCTGGCCCTGCTGGCCACACTTCTGATGCAGCCCAGCCTCTGCTTGGCTTTCTGGGCTGCAAGTGCACACTGCTGCCTCATCTTGAGCTTCTGCTCCACCAGCACCCCCAAGTCTCTCTCCTCAGGGCTGCTCTCCAGCCAGGCACTGCCCAGCCTGGATGTGTGCTTGGCATTGCCTCGACCCAGCTGCAGGACCTTGCACTTGGCCTTGTTGAACCTCCTGAGGTTGGCTTGTGCCCACCTCTGCAGCCTGTGCAGGTCCCTCTGGATGCCATCCCTGCCCTCCAGCCTGGCTGCTGCACCACACAGCTTGGGGTCATCAGCAAACTTGCTGAGGCTGCACTCAATGCCTCTGTCCATGTCGTCCATGAAGATGTTGAACAAGACTGGTCCCAGGACTGATCCCTGAGGGCCTCTGCTTGTCACTGCCTCCACTTGGACATGGACCTGTTGACAGCCACTCTTTGGGTGCAGCCATCAAGCCAGTTCTTTATCCATCTGGTGCTCCACCTGTCAAACCCATGTGTTACCAGTTTGGAGACCAGGATGTGGTGCAGGACAGTGTTAAAGGCTTTGCTCAGGTCCAGGTCAATGCCATCAGTTGCTGCCCCTCAGCTATTCATATTGTGACCTGTCCATAGAAGGCCACCAGGTTTGTCAGGCAGGATCTGCCCTTGGTGAAGCCATGCTGGTTGGACCAAATCACCTCTTCACTATTCTCCTTTCAGTTTCAAGCAGTCTATCTCTAATGAATTAGCTACATGGGACAACAGCATTTGGATTACCTTTATATGGAAAAGAGGTTAAAATTAAAGGTTCCAAATAATATTCAGGTATCAGAGGCATATGGCATAAAAGAGATGTCAGTAGAACTAATAAGCTCCTACTTTGAATGTACTTTGTGGAAGTGCTTCTTTTCCTTGCATTTAGGTAAACTTACCCAGGCTTACTGACCTGAATTTCCTGCTGTGTTTCACACCAGGAGAAACATCCATAAATATTCTGGAGTGATGCTGGAGATGCTTTTAACATGGGAATAAATCTGTTTGGGATTTTTTTTTTTTTATATATATATATATACAAGACAGACTTACCTGTGCTGGAAATAAATATTTCTCTGACTGTCTTCCTAATGCTGGAGAAATAGTAGAGAGTGAGGGAGAGAGGAAAAGGGGAAGATGTTTGAATTCTGAAAGAGATGTTTGAATGATAAAAGAGATGTTTTATACCTAGTAAATTAGATCTGGGAGATGTTTCCTCTGGTTGGTTTGTTCCAAGTAAAGCAAAAGAAGAATATTGGGGTTTTGGAACGCTGGCTGGATATGGTTCACTCTATCATTACATCCATGAGGAAGAACTTCTGTGCTGTAAGGGTCACAGAGCACTGGAACAGACTGGCCAGAAAGGTTGTGGAGTCTCCTTCTCTGGAGAATTTCAAGCCCTGTCTGGATGTGTTCCTGTGAAAATTGAGATACATTGTATGGTTCTGCTCTGGCAGGAGGGTTGGACTTGATGATCCCCCTCTACTCTACTCTGATAAGACCCCACCTGGAGTAGTGCATCCAGTGCTGGATCCCCTATTAAAAGAGGGATGTGGACATTCTGGAGTGTGTCCACAGAAGGGCCACGAGGATGCTCAGAGGGCTGCAGCAGCTCTGCTGTGAGGACAGACTGAAAGAGTTGGGGCTGTGCAGGCTAGAGAAGAGGAGGCTCCCAGGTGACCTTCTTGTGGCCTTCCAGGATCTGAAGGGAACCTACAGAAAAGCTGGGGAGGGACTTCTGAGGGTATCAGGTAGTGAGAGGAGTAGGGGGAATGGAGCAAAGCTGGAAGTGGGGAGATTCAGCCTGAACATGAGGAGGAAGTTTTTCAGCATGAGAGTGGTGAGAGGCTGGAATGGGTTGCCCAGGGAGGTGGTTGGGGCCACATCCCTGGAGGTGTTTGCAGCCAGGCTGGATGAGGCTGTGGGCAGCCTGATCTAGGGTAAGGTGTCCCTGGGCATGGCAGGGGGGTTGGCACTGGATGAATCTTGTGGTCCCCTCCAACCTTGACTGATTCTATGATTCTATGATTCTAAACACTGGTGAAGGGAAACAGAGGCAGGGATCTGAGTTGGAAGTGCTAGAGATCAATCAGAATACCCTGAGAATGTGATAAAGCCATATCACATTAGAAGTAAAAATAAAGCAGAGTTTTGACAAGGTAAATAAATGGTTTGTGTCCTGTAAACCCCAGTCTGAAGTTTTAGGTTGCAGGAAGGGAGACTCTGTAGAGCTTTCCCACCAGTTTAAGTGAGGTCAGATCTGGTTAAAGTGGTTTCTGGAGTTTCACTTACTGGAAGCTGAAGGAACAAAATGAGCAAGATGTTTTTGCTCTCTACTTCCTCTGTCCTTTGCTACAGAGGGCTACTGCCAACAGATCACAATTTATTTGTCTTCTGGTAACACTTGCTGCAGTCTGGTGTCTGCCTTTGTGGAGAAGATGTTATGGATGCACCCCAGATTTCCTGGCTTCTTAAATGTAGGAGCAGCAGTTCCCAGGCATTTGAGTCTTTTAGGTTGCAAACTCTAAGTGTCCCCAGGCTAATTGTTCTGTGTCATCAGGGTAGAACACATACCAAAAGAGCAGGTCACTTCAGAGGCTACAGCTTCTCAGATCCTCAGATATTCAGCACGCAACCAGGGAACTGCTGAGCTGAGCTGAGCTGAGCATCATAGATCCTTTGCGGTGATCACATCAACCCCATGGGACTTCCATGGGAAACTACTTGATTTTTGTCAAGTAAAATAACCTCATATTTTCATAGAATCATAGAATGGTTTAGGTTGGAAGAGACCTCAAAGATCATCCAGTTCCAACACCCCCGTGCCATAGGCAGGGACACCTCCCACTAGAACAGGTCGCTCAAGACCTCATCCAGCCTGGCCTTCAACCCCTCCAGGGAGGAAACAGCCACAACCTCCCTGAGCAACCTATTCCAGTGTCTCACCACCCTCACTGTGAAGAACTTCCACCTAACATCCAGTTTCAATCTCCTTTCTGACACTTAAACCCATTCCTCCTCATGCTGTCATTACAAGACCTTGTCAATAGTCTCTCCCCAGCCTCCTGTAGGCCTCCTTCAGATACTGGAAGGTTGCTATAAGGTCTCCTGGAAGCCTTCTCTTCTCCAGGCTGCACAGCCCCAACTCAGCCTGTCCTCAGACCAGAGCTGCTGCAGACCTCTCAGCATCTTGGTGGCCTCCTCTGCACTGGCTCCAACACTTCCATGTCCTTCTTGTGTTGGGGGTTCCAGAACTGCAAACGATACTACAGGTGGGGTGTGAGGAGAGGAGAGCAAAGGGGCAGAATCCCCTCCCTTGCCCTGCTACCCACAGCTGCTCTTGCTGCAGCCCAGCACACAGTTGCTGTCTGGGCTGCACTCACACTGCAGCCTCATCTTGAGCTTTTCATCACCCCACACCCCCAGGTCCTGTTCCTCAGGGCTGCTCTCAGCCATTCCCCACGCAGCCTGGAGTTCTGCTGGGTGTGCCTGCCTATGGCATGGGGTTGGAACCGGATGAGCTTTGAGGTCCCTTCCAACCTAAACCATGCTATGATTCTATGATTCCATAAATATACTGTATAATAAATGCACTTCATTTCTGAGGCCTGTAGCCAGAATGCAAAGGGTCTCATCCCTGTTTATCTGGGCATATGCAATGGTCATAGCTCTGAAGAGTTTGTTTTGGCTGCTTCTGGACTTCATGATCTCCAGAGCTCCCATCCAAGCCCTACCATTCTGTAAGTCACTGAATGCAATTTATAGCTCAATATTACTTTTTTTTTTTTTCCCTGTCAGAAAAGGCCCTTTCAAAAGCCAATCACATGTTTAACACCAATGCAATTGTGAAGAGGAATATAAATATTTCAATTAGCACTTCATATAATGCAAAACTACTTTGCCACATTTCATAGAATCGTAGAATCAGTCAGAGTTGGAAGAGACCTCAAGGATCATCTAGTTCCAGCCCCCCTGCCATGCCCAGTGCCATAGCTTAGTTACCTAGAAAGGTTAAATAAAAGGTTGGACTTGATGACCCTAGAAGGCTTTTCCAACCTGGTTAATTCTGTGATCATTCTTCTCCAGTCCCCCTACCATGGACAGAGACACCTCACACTAGATCAGATTGCTCAGAGCTCATCCAGCCTGGCTTTAAAAACTTAGAATCATAGAATCAGTCAGGGTTGGAAGGGACCACAAGGATCAGCCAGTTCCAACCCCACTGCCATGCTCAGGGACACCCTACCCTAGATCAGGCTGCCCACAGCCTCATCCAGCCTGGCTGCAAACACATCCAGGGATGTGGCCCCAAACACCTCCCTGGGCAACACATTCCAGGTTCTCACCACTCTCATGCTGAACGTCTTCCTCCTCACATCCACTCTGAATCTCCCCACCTCCAGCTTTGC
>VWZI01017978.1:1307-13463 GCA_013396835.1 Psilopogon haemacephalus
GCTGTGAAAGAGGTGCAAATAGATGTCTGGTCCTGGTGGAGGCAGCAGGAAACAGACAAATGGTCTTAATCACCCTTCCTTAAATACCCTATTTTGAAGGGTGAAACTGGCCAATAGGCATTAGCATCCATTGTTTTGGCCAATGGGTTCAAAGCTTTGCGCCCAGGGGTCCACCCCAACGCTTTGAGGGACACCTGACTTGGTCATGTGCCAGGGGGCTTTTTTTGCTCAAACCCTCATTGTCTGCTCAATCCTGCCACTCCCAACCCTTGCTACAGGAGGAGGAGAGCCAAGAGTTTGAACCAATTTGGGCAGGATTTATGCCCTACCAGGACAGAAGTTTATCAGGAGCAGTCAGCATGGATTTACTTCCTTGACTAACCTGGTAGCATTCTATGATGCTGTAACCAAATGGATAGGGAGAGCAGTGGATGTAGTCTGCCTTGGCCTTAGCAAGGCTTTTGACACTGTCTCACATAATATCCTTGTAAGCAAGCTCAGGAAGCTTGGGATAGAAGAGCAGGCAGTGAGGTGGATTAGGAACTGGTTACACAACAGAGTGCAAAGAGTGGTGATAAGTGGTGCCAAGTGCTGCTGGAGAGCTGTAACCTGTGGAGTCCCCTGGGGATCAATGCTGGGTCCAGTCCTGTTCAATATCTTCATCAGTGCCATTGATGAGGGCACAGACAGAATCTGCTCAGCAAGTTTGCTGATCTGGGAGGCTTGAGAGGCTTGGCTGATACAGTTGAAGGCTGTGAGGCCACTCAGTGGGACTTGGACAGACTGAGAGCTGGGCACAGATGACCAAATGAGGTTTAATGAGGATAAATGCAGAGTCCTGCACCTGGGGAGGAATAATAAACTGCACCAGTACAGGCTGGGAGGTGATCTGCTGGAAAGCAGCCCTGAGGAGAAAGACCTGGGAGTGCTGGTGGATAAGAAGCTCTCCATGGGGAAGCAATGTGTCTCTGTGGCCAATGGGATCCTGGGGTGCATTAAGAGAATGGTGGCCAGCAGATACAGGGAGGTTCTCTCCCACCTCTGATCTGCCCTGCTGAGACCTCACCTCAAATATTGCATCCAGTTCTGGGTTCCTCAGTTCAAGAGGGACAGGGACCTACTGGAGACGGCTAAAAGGATGATTAAGGGGTTGGTGCACTGCCTTATGAGGAAAGGCTGAGAGCCCTGGGGTTGTTTAAGCTGGAGAGGAGAAGACTGAGAGAGGTTCTAATAAATGTATAAAAATATAGGAGAGCTGAATGTCAAAAAGGAAGACACTGCCTCTGTTCACTTGTGCCCTGTTAGGACATGGGAAAGTTCCACCTCAACATGAGGAAGAACTTCTTTACTGTAAGGGTGACAGAGCACTGGCACAGGCTACACAGAGAGGTTGTGGAATCTCCTTCTCTGGAGACTTTCAAGGGCTGTCTGGATGTGTTTCTGTGTGACCTGTGCTAGATTCTCTGGTCTTGCTCTGGCAGGCGGGTTGGACTGGAAGATCTCCAGAGGTCCCTTCCCACCCCTAACATCCTATGACCCTGTGATGTTGTGAGAAGTCCCTTTTTTTCACTTGTTCTGCTAATGTCTTCTTTAGAAAGCTTTGGTCAAGTGCACTTCCAGTATCCCATCTCTCTTCTTGTGTGCTTATCTTCCTGTTCTCTCTTGCTTGCCAGCTCTCAACCTGATGAAACACGCTTGCAATTCCTTCGGGGACAGACCTTTATACCTGATGATCCTGGCAGTTGCTTTCAACCTGGGAGCTGTTGTATTAGTCCCTTGATCATTCTCTCTCCACCTCCAGCAGAAGCTTAATGAATAACCCTCCCGCCCTGGTCTTGTCAGCACTTAAAGCCATTTCATCACCATATTCACAGCGTTACTGCAGACTGGCTTTGTTTCCACCACACTGTGGCTCTGCCACGTTGTGCACTGTGCTGAGCCACCGCTGTAAGTGGCAGCAGAGCCCTTGCTGCTTATGACAGGAGGCACTGGAACACAAACTGATTTCTTTCTCTCTACTGAAGAAAACAAAAGAGTTGTCTCTGACTAGCAGAGGATGCTGCTGGCACCCTGTGTTGGTTTGAGCTAATTGGAGAATTTGAGTGAGAAATTAGACTATTGGCTGAGAGAGATAAACACAGTGTGTCACTTCACTGAGCTTTACTGAGGAAAGGAAAAAAAGTTGTTTTAAGAACTGTTCTCAAAACAACCAGATTAGCAGACTGCTTCTGTCTGTTCGGCGCTGAGGCTGCTTCTCCTTTGTCTCTCCGTCTTTTAGGTAATTCAGAGTAAAACTACAAACTCCTTTCTATCACTAATCCCTCTGACCGTTCTTCAGCTTATCTGCAGCATCAACTGGTGGTGAGATAAGGCTGGGGAAGTGGGGAAAGGTGGTGTGTGGAGGGGTTTGGTTACCCTCTCTTGGGGATTTTGGTCTCCGGGACGGGTGTGGTGTCCATGTTACCTTTTCACTGTATATATCTGTAAATATCTGTTATATCCTGTAAATATCTGCTTGTATATTGTGCATTGCTGTAAATACAAAGCTTCATTTATTAACTTCCAGTGTCCTGAGTTCTAGCTGGGGTTTATAAAAGGTGTGGGGAGCAGGTAACTGCCTAAACCACTACACACCCTGTATCTTCTAGCCTAACTGTTCAGGGCTTAGCCCCCAGGCCCTGCTCTCCTGCAGGTGTTCCTCATCCTGCTGTTCTCATTTTTATGTAGTCAGGGGCCATCAGGACAGCAGGCCAGAGCAAACTGTCAACTCACTTTGGGACTTCCCTAAACAGATTTTTCTTATAGGCAGACCACTAAGAACTGTGTTAAATGGGAATATAAGAAATAAAATTTGGCAAGAGGAAACTGGTGGCAAAAAGCTGCAAATAGTGATTTGGAGCAGAATGGTAATCACAAAATCACAGAATGTCAGGCAATAGCACTGGGTCTATGTCTCTGGAAATGAACATGTTGGAATTTTAGATTGCAGAATCACTGAATGTCAGGGGCTGGAAGGGACATCAAAAGCTCATCCAGTCCAGCCCCCCTATCAGAGCAGGATCACCTGGACCAGACCACACAGGAACACATCCAGGTGGGTTTTGAATATCTCCAGAGAGGGAGACTCCACACCCATCCTGGGCAGCCTCTTCCAGTGCTCTGTCACCCTCACAGGGAAAAAAATTCCTCCTCATGTTTCTATGGAACTTTCTATGCCTCAGCTTCCACTCATTGCCCTGTGTCCTGTCACGGGGCATTACCTAGCAGAGCCTGGCTCCAGCCTCCTGGCATTCACCTCTACATCTTTATAAACATTGCTGAGGTCACCTCTCAGTCTCCTCTTGTGCAATTCAACCAGGCTGGTTCACTAGCTTCTGGTAAATCAAGACTGTGGATTTCTATTTTACTGTTGACAGCAATCACATGGAGATTTTTATAGAGACAGCAGTATTCACTTCCTGAATTATTACAAAAGGTATGACAATAACTGCACTTGTTCAGCACAATAAGGTCTTATGGGCACCCAAAGAACACTTACAATGAGGAGAGCTAAGTGCTCTGTGTATTCTCCTTGTGACATTAGTAGCAGCACACAGGTAGTTGCAAAGGCTACTGCAAATGCTCCTCAGATAGACAAAGGTGCCAAGGCTGACACTTCTTGAATGAGAATGAATTTATTTGGGTTACCTCCTGGAGCATGTGCAGGTTAATATTTCCCTGAAAACAAGATTGCCCTCTGTTTTTTGGTTTTTGTTTTGGCTTTTTTCCTTTCTTTCTTCTTTTCCTTTACATACAATTCCTTCCAGCACACAAATGCTGGATATTGTCTTTCCTCATGAAGCTTTCACCAAGGTTGGTGGACCACTCGCTGGATAAGGAATTGGCTGGATGGTGGCACACAGAGAGTGGTGATCAAGGGCACAATGTCCACCTGGACACCAGTGAAAAGTGGCTCCCTCAGGGGTCAGTGCTGGCACCAGTGCTGTTGAACATCTTTGTCAGTGACATGGACAGAGGAATCAGTGCACCCTCAGCAAGTTTGCAGATGGCACCAAGCTGTGTGGCACAGTCGACTTGCTAGAGGGCAAGGATCCATCCAGAGGGACCTGCACAGGCTGCAGAGATGTGCCCAGGCCAACCTCAGGATATTCAACAAGGCCAAGTGTAAGGTCCTGCACCTGAGTGGGTGCAAACCTAAGCACAACTCCAGGCTGGGTGGGGAATGGCTGGGGAGAAGTCCTGAGGAAAAGGACCTGGGGGTCTGGGGTGATGAAAAGCTCAAGATGAGGCTGCAGTGTGAGTGCAGCTCAGACAGCAACTGTGTGCTGGGCTGCAGCAAGAGCAGCTGTGGGCAGCAGGGCAAGGGAGGGGATTCTGCCCCCGTCAGACCCCACCTGGAGTACTGTGTACAGTTCTGGAGCCTCCAGCAATTCAAGATGAACATGGAAGTGTTGGAGTGATTCCAGAGGAGGGCATGAAGATGCTGAGAGGGCTGTAGCAGCTCTGCTACAAGGACAGACTGAGGGAATTGGGGCTCTGCAGCCTGGAGAAGAGAAGGCTTTCAGGAGACCTTGGAGTGCACTTCCAGTACCTGAAGGGGGCTACAGGAGGGCTGGGGAGTGACTATTGACAAGGTCTTGTAATGACAGGAAGAGAAGGAATGGGTTTAAACTGGCAGAGGGGAGATTTGGATTTTATGTTAGGAAGTTCTTTGCAGTGAGTGTGGTGAGACACTGGCACAAGTTGCTCAGGGAGGTTGTGGCTGCTCCCTGCCTGGAGGTGTTCAAAGCCAGTTTGGCTGAGTCCTTGAGCAACCTGTTGTAGTGGGAGGTGTCCCTGCCTATGGCACAGGGATTTGGAACTGGCTGAGTTTTGAGGTCTCTTCCAACCTAAACCAGTCTATGATTCTATGGTTCTATGCAGTCAGAGTGCTTCTGTTCCATGTGAACACTGGCTGCAGGAAGGGGAAAGAGGTGGTGTGACTCCCAGTGGGAAAATTTCAGGGCAATATCTACAGAATAGCTGGAGTTTTATTCTTGGGTTTTATGTAGGCTCACCAATAAAATGCCTTTCCAAAGAGGTCAAATCCCCATAAGTCCCAAAGATGTCCTTAAGCTACATGCATCTACTCTCTCCTGTCTTCAAACTGTGTCTAGACAAAGCATAACCTGATCTGGGGACCATGCAGCTGCACCACTGTAATACAGTGACTGAACTAATAAACCCTGTGGGAGGCCAGGATGGATTAACGTGAGCACAGGGTAGGGCTTTTGAGACTTCAGAAGGCTTTTAGGTTGAAGGAAGGTTGGCACAAGTGCAGGGCCAGATCCAGCAGTGCCAGCAACAACTGCATCTAGTGAGGACTGACTGATTAGGCTGCTTTATTGCTGCAGTCAAGACAGTTTTACATTTACAGGTCCTGCTGATTTTAGGAAGGGAGGATGTATATCATAAGCCTAAAAAAGGGCACGAAGTCCTGAGACAGAGGTTTTTACAAAGACAAAAACGATTAAGCCCTCTGGTCACATGTGCAGGCTCACATGTGCAGGCTATCCTCAGCCTAAACAAGGGTTGCTGCTGGATTGATTACCTGGACGAGGGGATCGAGTCCAACATCTGTAAGTTTGCAGATGACACCATGTTAGCAGCATATTGGAGGGTAGGAGAGCTCTGCAGAGGGACCTGGACAGGCTGGATGGGCAGGCAGAGCCCAATGGGATGACATTGAACAAGGTTAAGTGCAGGGTTCTACACTTTGGCCACAACAACCCCAGGCAGTGCTACAGGCTGGGGACAGAGTGGCTGAGAGCAGCCAGGCAGAGAGGGACCTGGGGGTGCTGGGAGATAGGAGCTGAACATGAGCCAGCAGTGTGCCCAGGTGGGCAGGAGAGCCAATGGCATCCTGGCCTGGATCAGGAACAGTGTGGCCAGCAGGATAAGGGAGGTTATTCTGCCCTTGAACTTGGCACTGATCAGGCCACACCTTGAGTACTGTGTCCAGTTCTGGGCCCCTCCAATGAAGAAAGTTGTTGAGGTACTGGAAGGTGTCCAGAGAAGGGCACCAAGGCTGGTGAGGGCCCTGTGAGGAGAGGCTGAGGGAGCTGGGGGTGTGCAGCCTGGAGAGGAGGAGGCTCAGGGATGACCTCATTGCTGTCTACAAGTACCTAAAAGGAGGTTGCAGCCAAATGGTTTTGGTCTCTTCTGGCAGGCACTCAGGGATAGAACAAGAGGCCACAGCCTCAAGGTGAGCCAGGACAGGTTCAGGCTGGATATTAGGAAGAAGTTCTTCCCAGAGAGAGTGATTGGCATTGGAATGGGCTGCCCAGGGAGGTGGTGGAGTCACAGTCCCTGGAGGTGTTCAAGGAAGGACTGGATGGGGCACTTAGTGTTGATTGGCTAGAGATGGGTGATAGGTTGGATTGGATGATCTTGGAAATCTCTTCCAACCTGGCTTATTCTATTCTATTCTATTCTATTCTATTCTATTCTATTCTATTCTATTCTATTCTATTCTATTCTATTCTATTCTATTCTATTCTATTCTATTCTATTCTATTCTATTCTATTCTATTCTATTCTATTCTATTCTATTCTATTCTATTCTATTCTATTCTTGTGGCTCTACTGGGCATGTGGAGGTGCTGGGCAGTGCTACAGCATTTCCAGTCCCTCCAGTAAATGCTTGTTTCCCCACATGTGACAGACACTCACAAGCATATCCATCAGGCCAGTAAGTAATGCAGCTGCTTCCCAGTTTTCTGGTTTTTTTTGTTTTTTGTTTTTTGTTTTTTTTCTTGGCAGGGCTCTGCACATTGTGTCTGCCAAGAAAAATTTCACATTTACGGGAAAAAAAACCTCTCTGCTGTTCTCACCCTGCTACACAGTAAATAAAAACATTGCACAACAAGTGCTGACACACAGCTCTCACAGGAGTTTGACAAACTGAACCACCACATATTCACACACTTGAAGAAAATAAACTGGGATTGAAAAAAATCCTTATTCATAAATCACAGGATCACACAGGATGGCAGGACATCAAGGGTTGGAAGAGACCCAAAGAGATCATCGATTCCAACCCCCTTGACAGAGCAGGACCAGACAATCTAGCTCAGGTCACACAGGAACACATCCAAACAAGCCTTGACAGTTTCCAGAGAAGAAGACTCCACAACTTCTCTGGGCAGCCTGTGCCTGTGCTCTGGGATCCTTACAGTAAAGAAGTTGCCCCTTAGTGTTGAGCTGGAACCTCCTGTATTGCAGCTTACATCCATTGCTCCTTGTCTTATCCCATGTAGCAAGTGAGCAGAGCCTGTCCCCCCACTCCTGGCCCCCAGCCCTCAGATATTTATAAATATTGATTAAATCTCCTCTCAGTCTTCTCCAGATAGAGCAGCCCCAGGTGTCTCAGCCTCTCCTCATCGGGCAGTGCTCCAGTCCCTTCATTATCCTTGTAGCCCTCTGCTGGACCCTTCCCAGCAAATCCCTGTCTCTTTTAAACTGGGGAGCTAGAAACTGAAGGCAGTACTCAAGATGGGGTCTCAGCAGGGCAGAGTGGAATGGGAGGAGAACCTCCCTTGATCTGCTGGACCCGGCCCCCTTTTTCCATAAGGACACATTGCTGTGCCATGGATGTTCTCCACCAGCACTCCCAGGTCCCTCTCCACAGGGTTGCTTTCCAGCAGATCATCTCCCAACCTGTACCCATGCAGTTTATTATTTCTCCTCAGATCCAGTTTCCCTCATGCACTAAATGAAGTATATGACACAATTATGATAAATCTCCTCATATCTGATGCCTGATATTGTTGGATAGTTCACTTCAGAGACCTTGAAGGAACATAGAGAGTATTGCTTGAAGTTTCAGCCAATACTCAAAAAGTTTCTTAAATTATCCCAGACCAATTTAAAGGTCCCAGAAGGCTCAAATGCTGTTGCCATCTTTATTCTTCAAAAGCTGGAATGCTCTGCTGGCCCTGGCCCTGGCCCTTCATACTGTTGCCTGTCCCTAGTGCATGCTAGAGAGTTTCAAAACAGATACAGGCATGTGGATAAAGTAAATCAAGTCTAGGAATTACTGGCAAGGAGCAAATAACCAGTGAATATAGCAATAAATAAAGCTAGACAGGACTCGTTTTACAGTCCCAGAGGGAAAGAGTTGTAGGTCAGTTCACATCCAGTCAGCTAACCCTTGCCACAGGGAGAGTTGTCTTGCTGGAAACAGTCGCTGGCCCGTGAGAGTGGCTGCATTGGACCCAGATGCTCTCTAGGGGAGGACTACCTAGCAGGGGACAAAACCACATTAAGTAAGTCAGCAGGAAGGACAACCATGGGCCCTCTTCTGCAGCCTATGACCTTTGGTTTAAGCAGCACAGACTCAAGCAGTTTGCTTAACAGAGCATATAAACAGCTGTGGTGTTACAGTGACCCCCCACCTTGCTGCATCTGGGGACACAGGACTTTAAAAGCTTGTGGTGGAGCATCCACATTATGCCTAAATATTATATATTAGATACATGCCTGAATATCCACCTTGCCCCCCCTATTCTCCTTTTTTTCCAGGGTGGCTGAATTGATTGTGGGAAATTAAAGAGGCAGGAATTATAAATTATGTAGCTTTTATGATTTCCAAAAGCCCCAACAGCAATCTGTGTACAAACTAGTTTAAATCTGGGTCCTAATTCGCTTGGAAAAAAATCTTCACAAGGATGCCTTTTCAGGTAATTTAGGAGAATCAGAAAAACTGGAAAGGTTTGGGCATAAAACAGCTTTGCCCTATTTACAAAGACACTCTCATGAGGCAGTGTCTTTCGTGGTACTGTCCGGAGTCGTGAATTATGGTCCAGCAGATGGATCAATGCCATACAGAGTCCAGTGCCTGCCAAAGTCCAAAATGCCTGTAGACACAGCTTTCACCTAGCCAAGATCGTGAAGCAATGCAGGGGAAAGCCAGGGTGCTCCACAGTGTTCCCACAAACAATGGCAGTTTACCATAGAGGCAGGTCCCACAGCAGGGAGCCAGGGTGTGACGGTGCCAAAGTGGGGACTGTGCCCTTTTTCATCACCGTTATTTCAGATGCTCCTCAAGATCCGGCTTGAAGTCCCTCTCAAGGTCCATGCAAGGTCCGACTCAAGGTCCGATTCCAGGTCCGATGGCAATCTGTCCAGTTGCCATATATATATACTGGAGTGATTTGTTCCTTCCCTGTTCAAGCCCATTAGGTGTGGGAGAAAGAACTTCACACCTACATCACTCCACATTCCAAACCTCTGGTGACAGAAGTGGGGGGGGGGGGGAGAAAACTGTTTTGCACCCCATTCGAACCTCCAGTGGGGCAGGGACTTGGGTGTGGCTTGCCACAGTGGGAAGAGGTGGGAGACTGACAAAGACACTGGCATCTCTGTATGAAAAACAGACACCATGTAAGGCCTTGTTTTGCACCTTCATTGTTTTGGGGGTAAAGAACATCATGGGCAGAGATGTGTGCACCCTTTTAAGTTGGTATAAGTTTGGATTGGTTCCAGAGATGTTTTTTCTGCTACTATTGGTCAAAACCGGTCACCAAAGTGCTTTAAAACTGTTTCTCCCTTACCAACTTGGCTACCTGCTACCTGTGTGACTGACCATGCCATGAGAGCATGTGGAATTCGTTGCCCTGCTGTGCTGCTTTGAACTAACTGGAGAACTTGAGTGAGAGATTAGACTATTGGCTGTGAGAGGAAAACACAGGATGTCACTTCACCCACAGCTTTACTGAGAAAGAAAAAAAAGTTGTTTTAAAAGTTATAATCAAAATATAGGTAGGGCAGACAGTTCCAGACCACTCTGGGCTGTGAATGTTTCTCTTGCATTGTTCCTTTGTCTCTCTGCCTTGGTAGCTAATTCTCAGTAATTCCACTGATTTCTTTCCTACCACTAATCCCCCTGGCTGATCTACCTCCACCTATCTTCAGCATCAACAGGGGGTAAGATAAGACTGTGGGAAGGGGAAGAGGTGATAGGGGTGGGTGGTTACCCCTCTTGGGAACTTTGATCTCTGGGAGGGCTGTGGTGTTTCTGTATTACCTTTTCATTGTATATATCTGTGAATATCTGTTATACCTTGTAAATATCTGCTTGCATATTGTGCATTGCTGTAAATATAAAGCTTCATTTATCAGCTTCCAGTGTGCTGAGTCCTAGCCGGGGTTTATATCAAAAGGTGGGGGGGAAGGGAACTGCTTAAACCACCACACCTGCGAACAGCAGATCTTGTCTTGAGCACCAACCTGTTATAAATTCTCTGAGTCCAATTGAATCTAAATCTAACTTATTAGAAGATTGGTGTATAAAAGGAAAGCAAGCAGCACTGGCTGTGCCAGGGAGTCTCCACTCCAGCAATGATGCATACCTCAGGAATTCTATTTTTAGTTTATATTCCCTATTTTAATATGTATCCATAAGCTATTGTAAGAAAAGGTGGATATATGTACATTAATTCTTGTAATAGGTGTAGTCTTCCAGCGCACATGCTCTCCGCCAGGGTTGGAAGGGACCACAAGGATCATCTAGTTCCAACCTCCCTGCCATGCCCAGGGACACCCTGCCCTAGATCAGGCTGGACAGAGCCTCATCCAGCCTGGCCTTAAACACCTCCAGGGAAGTGGCCCCAACCACCTCCTGGGACAATCCATTCCAGGGTCTCACCACTCTCATGCTGAAGAACTTCCTCCTCACATCCAATCTGAATCTCTCCACCTCCATTCTCCCTGGTCCTGCCACTACCTGATAGCCTAAAAAGCCTTCCCAGCTTTTCTGTAGGCATCCTTCAGATTCTGGAAGGACACAATAAGGTCGCCTTGGAGCCTCTTCTTCTCCAGCCTGAACAGCCTCAACTCTTACAGTTATACCTACACATACAGCTGCCTTTCACAAGATATCTCTTTATCACATCCCAGCTTCAATTCCATGCCCTGGTCTGTTTGTTTGCTGGCCTTATCAGCTCAGTAACACAAGGTCCCAGAAAAAGATCATAACACCTCCTCGTATTTGTCTCCTAATATTTTATCTGTAATTACATGAATCATAATGGCGTACTTCACAGAGCCGAGGCCCAAGGCAGTTTTAGCCTTTTGATACTGGCAAAGGCAGCTAATTGCTGAGAAATGGCTTAGCAACTGGACTGCCAGCCTGCTACCCGAGCCAGGGCATATCCTTGCTGTGCCACATCCCAACGAACTGTTCCAGCCTGCAAACATTCACTCTTACTTTGTCCAAAAGGCTGAGCGCTTTGACAGTTCCTGACAGCTACAGAGAATTTGTCTCATGTCTGTGGAATCTTCAGGCAGCTTCCAACAGCTTCGACATTAAGGGGAACAAGAAGAACTTCTTCAGGTATATCAGTGAGAAAAGGAGGACTAGGGAGAATGTGGGACCCCTTCAGAAGGGAAATGGAGAGCTGGCAACAGGGCACATGGATAAGGCTGAGGTGCTCAATGACTTCTTTGCCTCAGTCTTCAGCAGCAAGTGCTCCAGCCATGATGTCCAAATTCCAGAGGGCAAAAGTAAGGTCTGGGGAAGTGAAGACCTGCCCACTGTAATTGAAGATCATGTTGGTGAGCACCTAAGGAACTTGAATGCGCACAAGTCCATGGGACCTGATGAGATCCACCCACGGGTCCTGAAGGAACTGGCAGATGAAGTTGCCAAGCCATTGTCCATTGTATTTGAAAGGTGATGGCAGACTGGTGAAGTTCCTGCTGACTGGCAAAGGGCAAACATAACACCTATCTTCAAGAAGAGAAAAAAACATAAGCAGCAAACCCAGCTTCAACACGTGAGAAGCGACCGTGTGGCAGAACAATTAATCTCCTGTTTATATCTCTGCCGTATGAAACGTTTAAGTCAGACCGTAAATATTAAGGTTTAAGCAGTGAGTAAACCCTTATTCTCTCTGCAAAGCTTATAAAGTTTATGAAGTTCAGGTTCAATTGTTAAGCGGCAAGTTTGCATTAAAACTCCTTCATTGTGTTAAACCTCCTAAAACTTTTCCTAAATTAATTTAGTTAAATTAAACTGTGTATGTACCTTCGGCAAATAGTTCCACCAACTGCATAACAGAGCCAGTGTTGGTAAATTGTAAATAAGCTTGGGGGAATTTTCTTTGTGTATATATA
>VWZI01017978.1:31629-45351 GCA_013396835.1 Psilopogon haemacephalus
ACAATTCCACTAACTTCTTTCCTACTGCTAATCCCCCTGGTCAATCTACCTCTGCCTATCTGCTGCATCAACAGATGGTGAGATAACATTGGGGAAGGTGGTAGAGGTGGTTAGAAACCCCTCTTAGGGATTTTGCTCTCTGGGAGGGCTGTGGTGTTTCTGTATTACCTTTTCGCTGTATATATCTGTAAATATCTGTTATACATTGTAAATATCTGCTTGCATATTGAGCATTGCTGTAAATGTAAGGCTTCATTTATTAACTTCCAGCTGTTCCTGAGTCCTAGCCTGGGTTATATCAAAGCGGGGGCGGGGCAGGTAACTGCTAAACCACCACATCTACTCTACTCTACTCTTATTCTATTGTGTGTGTTCCTGAGTCAAGCTTATACAATTTTCCAACAAAACCTCTCTAGAGTAACCTTCTATTCCCTTGGAGGCTTGGTGGTCTGCACAGGTTGTTATGCAAAGATATAGTAAATTAAAGTCTTACATAATTTTTTATGGTCTGGAAACTGAAACACTGCACTTTGCAGCATGTTCATCTGAAAAGAGTGCATCTCAAGCACAAGGACCTCCTAGCAAGGTGATGACAGTGAAAATACAGAAGTTAAACAAGGAGAGTTGTGATGGTAATGTAGATTAAAAGGAAGCACCATGGTGTGCCATTTGGTCAGTGCTCATTTATTCCATAGGGTATAGTTTGGGGCTCTAATTTGGATAGAGAGGCATAGCTGACTAGCATCTTAGCAGAGAGTATCTTAGCAGAGTGTAGCAATGAATTGCTGTTGTCTTTTGCTGCTCCTTTTTTTTGTCACAATGGATTTTTTGTCTATCAGTGGTGAAATTTCTGCTGGGTTTTTTTTGTTTGTTTTTTGTTTNCAACAAAGCAAACAGAAGTATCTTAGGCTCCCATGGTAAAACTTAAAATGGATTTAGTTCTGTTTCTCTCACATTTTTCTCTCTGAAATGTGTGGGTGAGATTCCAGTAGTNTGGTTGGGTTCACAGGATCATAGGATCACAGGGTGTTAGCAGTTGGAAGGGATCTCCATAGATCATTGAGTCCAACTCCTCTGCCAGAGAAGAACCATGGAATTGAGTGCAGGTCACACAGGAACACATCTAGACAGGTCTTGAAAGTCTCCAGAGAAGGAGACTCCAAACTTCTCTGTGCAGCCTGTTCCAGTGCTTTGTCACCCTTAGAGTCAAGAAGTTTTTTGTCCTGTTGAGGTGGAACTTCCTGTGCTGTGGTTTATACTCTTTACTTGTTGTCCTTCTTGTATTTTTGTTTCATGGTTGATTGGGGTGGGTTTTTTTTGTTTTTTGGTTGATTGTTGGGGTTTTCTGGTGGGTTTGGGTTTTTTCTTATTGTTGTTGTTATTGTTGGGTTCTTTTGTTTGGGTTTTGGTTTTGTTTGTGGTGGTGTTGGTGGGTTGGTTGTTTTTTTTTTGTGTGTGTGTGATTAAAATACTTTACTTACCTACAATCTTCCTCTGGAGACATACAAACACAGTGAGATCCAACCTGCTTTTGTCCTGGATTGCAAACACCTCTAATTTCAGCTTGCACATCTGCAACAGAAGAGCTGGAGTTATTGTAGCTGGCAACAAAGCAAACAGAAGTATCTTAGGCTCCCATGGTAAAACTTAAAATGGATTTAGTTCTGTTTCTCTCACATTTTTCTCTCTGAAATGTGTGGGTGAGATTCCAGTAGTATACACCAGGCTTTGAAAAAGAAAATTCAGTGCAAGAAGAGAAGCTGAAGTTTCAGTGGAACACATTCCCCCACTTTGCTTTCATAAAGCCTTGTTAACAGAGGTAGTCCTTGTTTCACAGAATCACAGAATGTCAGGACTGGAAGGGACCATTGCTACCCTTTTTTTGTCACAATGGACTTTTGGTGGAGAAATTTCTGATGGGTGGGGTTTTTTTTGTTTGTTTGGGGTTTTTTTGTGTTTTTTTTTTTGGCTGGTTAGGTTCACAGGATGGTAGGATCACAGGATATTAGGGTGTTGGAAAGGTCCTCCATAGATCATTGAGTCCAAGACCCCCCTGCCAGAGCAGGATCACCTTAAGAAATCATCTTTGAAGAAAGTTTTCATACCTCAGTTTGCTAATTAAAAGGTGCAGTACACTGCACCCAAAAATTCTGAAAACAGTGCAGAAGTTTAGGCCTGAAATTACATGGCACAAGGTAAAAAAGCCAAATCAATTAACACTTTCTAACATATCTTAAAATCAGTCACCTGCCTCCTAGTTCTGTCCAGCTAAAAGAGAAAAGGTGCAGTACTGTGGTGGTTTTGCAGTTATCTGCCCCCCCACCTTTTGAAATAAACCCCGGCTAGGACTCAGAACACTGGAAGTTGATAAATGAAGCTTTGTATTTACAGCTTTGCACAATATACAAGCAGATATTTTCAATGTATAACAGATATTTACAGTTATATACAGTGAAAAGGTAATACAGAAACACCACAGCCCTCTCAGAGATCAAAATCCCCAAGAGGGGTAACCAACCACCCCTATCACCTTTTCCCCCTTCCCCAATCTTCTCTCACCACCTGTTGATGCTGCAGATAAGATGAGGTAGATCAGCCAGGGGGATTAGAAGTAGGAAGGAAGTTAATAGAATTATTGAAAACTAGCTACCAGGGCAGAGACAAAGAACCATGCAAAGAGCAGCGAGGTCTGAAACTGTCTGTGTTATCTATGTTTTTTGAAACAATTTTTTTTTTCTTTCTCAGTAAAGCTCTGGGTGAAGTGACATCCTGTGTTTTCCTCTCTCAGACAATAGTCTAATTTCTCACTCAAATTCTCCAATTAGTTCAAACCAGCACAAGTACATTGCACCCGAGAATCCTGAACCCAGTGCAGAAGTTTGGGCACAAGGTAAAAAAGCCAAATCAATGAACGCTTCCTAACATGTCTTAAAATCAGTCACCTGCCTCCTGGTTCTGTCCAGCTAAAAGAGAAAATGTGCAGTACATTGCATTTAAAAATCCTGAACATAGTGGAGAAGTTTGGGCCTGAAATTGTATGGCACAAGGTGAAAAAGCCAAATCAATGAATGCTCCCACAAGGTGAAAAAGCCAAATCAATGAATGCTCCCTAACATGTCTTAAAATCAGTCACCTGCCTCCTGGTTCTATCCAGCTAAATGAGACAGTGTTGTTAATACTGGCAGTATGGAAACAGTGAAGTGTCTACAGGCGTACTAACCTTTTTCACATGTAACAGGTCTCAAAACAGAGGGCATCCAGGACAGGTCTTCCCCACAGGTGTACTGTGTTGGACCAGACACCACGAACCCAGCTCCGCAGCTCAGCTCAACCTTTTCACCAACGTTGTACTGTTGCTTGAATGGGGACATTTTGACACCGTCTGACATAGGCAGCCTCAGGCACATCGAAGCTGTAAGGAACAAGAGTAGAGCACAGTTCCTGTTTCTGGTGTGTGGGGGTTATCTACAGCAAGTCCTGCTGCTCCCTCTGAAGAGCCATGAAGGCACTGTGTGATGCTGAATGCTTGACTGACATTCAAAACTAACAAATATTTAACCCAAGTCTGCAAAACTTCAGTGCGCTGCAATAGGCTTTAAGAACACCTTTCAATATTCAGTGACTACATGATTGCAGTGTATTCCTAGTTTGTGCTACTGTGAGTAAGCTCATTTTACAGCTTAGAAATAACCAAAGTGGCATTAACAGGATGCTTTTTATTTTTCTTTTCTACGTGAAGCTACTAATGGAAGAATTAATATGAATGGCAGCAGAATGCTCCTGTAGAATCGTAGAATCAGTCAGGGTTGGAAGGGACCACAAGGGTCATCCAGTTCCAACCCCCCTGCCATGGGCAGGGACCTCTCACACTAGATCAGCCTGGCCAGAGCCTCATTCAGCCTGGCCTTAAACACCTCCAGGGATGAGGCTGCCACCACCTCCCTGGGCAACCCCTTCCAGGCTCTCATCACCCTCATGCTGAAGAACTTCTTCCTAACATCCAGTCTAAATCTACCCATTTCCAGCTTTGTTCCATTCCCCCCAGTCCTATCACTACCCGACATCCTAAAAAGTCCCTCCCCAGTTTAAGAGAGACAGGGATCTTCTGGAGAAGGTCTAGTGGAGAGCTACAAGGATGATGAGGGGACTGGAGCACTGCCTGATGAGAGGCTGAGGGTCCTGGGGCTGCTTAGCCTGGAGAAGAGAAGACTGAGAGGGGATTTAATCAGTGTTTATAAATATTTGAGGGCTGGGAGTCAGGAGGCAGGGGACAGCCTCTGCTTACTTGCAGAGGACAAGGACAAGGAGCAATGGATGGNCTTCCAACCCCTGACATCCTGTGAGCCTGTGATCCCTCCCCAGCTTTTTTGTAGCCCCCTTCAGATACTGAAAGGCCACAATAAGGTCACCTCTGAGCCTTCTGCTCTCCAGACTGATCAGGTGGTAGTTGTTTGGATTTTTTTATTTAATGGGACCACTAAATCAATGAAATCACACTGGCTTCAGGAAGACTGCTGGGGTATTTCCTGTTAGGAAACCCAGGTCAGTTCTGATTCTTGATTGGATAAGAAGTACTTCAAGGCATTGATTTATTGTGGAGATTTTCAAGGCAGCCTGGGGTGGTGGTGGTGGTGGTGAGAGACACATATTCATTTAACATAAAAAAAAAATAATTAAGGAAAGTAGAAAAATTAAGAAAAATTCCTCAAGGAACACTTCTTTTCAACGTAACTGTCATCAAGTTAAAGATATCTGTATAAGTCTGGAAACAAAAGTTGAGTTCTTCTGTTGAAGGAATTTAAAACTAGACAAGCAAAGGCCCTTACAGCATCCATCTGAGGGTTTTCTAAAGCTTTGAATATTACAAAACCCTCACAAAGCACATAAGAGTGACAATCCTGAATTGAAAGAGGAGTGATGTGGTGACTCAGTAGGTTTTTACCATCTCCACATGAAATACCTTCTTAAAATTCTATCTTTTCAGATGCCAATAGATATTCTTTTGTTAAAGCCTGTATTAGAATCCATTATATGCCTTTTTCTTCCACTTCTCTTTTGTGGCTGGTCTAAATTACTTTTTCTTACGTTGACATTCAACAGGTTGCTGTGTCCAGGTTTGATCTGGCAGACACCGAAGGAACTGGTAGCCACTGAGGACATAACCACTCACACAGGCAACTTCAGCTTCTTCCCCCACAGCATATTGCCTCTTTTCATTCTGAAAAAAAAAAAAAAAACCAACAAAAAACAAACCCAAAGAAAAACAAAATACCAGAAAGCCCTTAAAAAATACACAGTAATATGGCTGGACAATGTCAAAATCAGCAATGATAAAAGCCTGGTGAGAGGTCGCATTGAGTGCATGCTTTTGCTACTCTGGAACATGAGTCATCTGCTCACCTGTGTGCTTGTCCAGCTAACTGGTGTCATGGTTACAAAACAGGTACTCAAAGACCATCTCTTGAAATGGATTTTTTTCTTCCCTTTGATCCAGTTTCAGGTGGACTTTGCTGGGGCAGAGTCCCACAGCAATGCTACATGCACGTCAATGTCCTAACTAGCACAGTAGCTGAGCATCAAGCACATCACAGAATGTTAGGGGTTGGAAGGGACATCCAGAGATCATCAAGTCCAATCCCTCCCTGCCAGAGCAGGACCAGACAATCTAGTTCATGTCACACATAAGCATATCCAGACAGGGCTGGGAAGTCTCCAGAGAAGGAGAATCCACAACCTCTTTGTTCCAGTGCTCTGGGACCCTTACAGTAAAGAAGTTCTTCCTCATGTCGGAGTGGAACTTCTCAATGGTGGTGGAGACACCAATTTATTTCCAACACGGTGTCTAAATTCTGTGTTTAAAGCCCCAGAGTTCCCAGAATTCAGCAGATAGATACATGCCTATCTTTCTTTCCACTCACTTATGTGAAATGGAGAATGAAAGTATATACTTTTTTCCCCCCCTGCTATTTAATTGATTTAACTATTTCAAGCCAGTAGAGTAGAGTGGAGAGGAGTGGAGTGGAGTGGAGTGGAGTGGAGTGGAGTGGAGTGGAGTGGAGTAGAGTAGAGTAGAGTAGAGTAGAGTAGAGTAGAGTAGAGTAGAGTAGAGTAGAGTAGAGTAGAGTAGAGTAGAGTAGAGTAGAGTAGAGTAGAGTAGAGTAGAGTAGAGTAGAGCAGAATAGAGCGGAATAGAGTGGAGTGGAATAGAGTGGAATAGAGTAGAGTGGAATAGAGTAGAGTAGAGTGGAATGGAATAAGCCAGGTGGGAAGAGACCTCCAAGATCATCCAGTCCAACCTATCACCCAGCCCTACCCAATGCAGAAAAGAAGCTATAAAACTTGCCAGCTCTGCAACTAGCACACTGCTCTATCAATTGTTTTTCTTGCTCACCCTGATAAAGGCATTTTCTGGTGGATCTGGCCTGGAGCATCCAGACTCAGGTTCACCAGTGGAGACATGCTCTTCTCTTCTGGCTTCATCATCATTTATACAAGCAGCACCGCTGAAAAGTTAAAACAAAAAAACAAAACCCCAAACAAACAAACAAATAAACAATAAGGTAAGGATGTGTCTTAAGCATTGGCATCACCAGTTAACAACAGCAGAATATCAGGAGCTTTGTCTAGGAATGCTGTGTGTGCCATCCTATCCCCTGAGTCAAAAAGCCTGTGCTCAAAATTTTTAGTTGCAGGTGTTGATAGGAGGGGAGATTGTGGAAGCACTGAAAGAAAACAAAGCTATAGAAGTAGGGCTACAATTTTATAACCACCAGATATTTTTTGGAGAGTGAGTAGAAGAGTCTCTAATTTGTTCATTTGATTTGGTGGATTTAAGATAGCACAGCCGAAACTTGTTTGTTGCCACCCAGCAATGGTTAAAGGAGGCTGGTCCTGGTGAGCATGAAGCTGTACAGCTGTGGTGTTTGAGATGGGTAACAAAGAATTGCAGACCCCACTGCTTTTGAGTCTCCTACAATTGAGCCCAGAAACTGTGTACTCATTCCAGTAGGAATCATGAACAATCCTGTCCACGTCTTGGTTCCAAAAAAATAAAATAAAATAAAAGCCTGAATCTGTACAAAGCCTTGTTCTTGAATCACAGAACTAACCAGGTTGGAAAGGCCTCCAAGATCGTTCAGTCCAACCTGTCACTCAGCCTTATCCAACAGCACTAAGTTCCCCATCTAGTCTTTTCTTGAACACCTTCAGGGATGGTGACTCCACCACCTCCCTAGGCAGCCCATTCCAATGCCAATCACTCTCTCTGGGAAGAACTTCTTCCTAACATCCAGCCTAAACCTGTCCTGGTGCAGCTTGAGGCTCTGTCCTCTTGTTCTGTCCGTGTTTGCCTGTCAGAAGAGCCCAACCCCATCTCACTACAGCCTCCCTTTAAGTAGCTGTAGAGTGCAATGAGGTCTGCCCTAAGCCTTCTCTTCTCCAGGCTGCACACCCCCAGCTCCCTCAGCCTCTCTTCACAGGGCTGTGCTCCAGGACCCTCACCAGCCTTGCTGCCCTTCTCTGGACACCTTCAAGCACCTCAACATCTCTCTTAAATTGGGGGGTCCAGAACTAGACACCGGACTCAAGGTGTGGCCTATGCAGTGCTCAGTACAGAGCAGAAGGACTTCCCTGGTCCTGCTGGCCACACTGTTCCTGATTCAGTCCTGCATGCCATTGGTCTTCTTGGCTACCTGGGCATTCTGCTGGCTCATGTTCAGCTGTTGACCAGCACTCCTAGGTCTCTTTCTACCTGGCTACTCTCCCCAGAAGATGCAAGAAAGAGGGACAGACAGTAGTTGGAATTGTATTTTAGGTTAAAATCATGCAAAATTAGTATATCGGACATGTTTGAAGCAGGACTGTTAAAAGCATTGTAGTTTCAGTGAAATTCTTTCTCAGAACAAGTTCAGACATAAGCTTCTAAGAGAGTAGGCTATGATGTTAAAAAAAAAAAAATTATCCTTTTATCAAACTAATGTATGATATAGAATTTATCATTACTATTCTTTCACACCTAATCATAAAATCACAGAATTTTGTTTTGGCTGGAAGACACCTTCAAGTCCAGCCATTAACACAGCACTGCCAGGTCACCACTAAACCATGCCTCTAAGCACCACATCTACACAGTCTTTTCAATCCCTCCAGGGATAGTGACTTCACCACTTCCCTAGGCAGGCTGTTCCAGGTCCTGACAAGCCTTTTAGAGAAAAAAACTTTTCCCAGTGTCTGTCTTAAACCTTCCCTGGTGCAACTTGAGTCTGTTTCCTTTCATCCTGTCACTTGCTGCTTGAGAGAACAGACAATGGTCTGCTTATGCAGATTCTGCACTGAGCTTTCAGGAAAGTCCTGATTTCTGTTATTGGAATTTTCCAATAAGCCTTAAACAACAGAAGTTCAAACAGGAAACCTTTCTGGTATTTCTCCCTGCTAGTCATAAAGACATTTGAAGGACCCCTTAACTCTGCTCCACCACAACAGAGACCTTTTGATTCACTCTGAAATGGGTCAAGAATTGGCTGGAGGGCAGGGACCCAGAAAGTGGTGGTGAATGGTGCCACATCCAGCTTGTGACTTGTCACTAGTGGTGTGTACCTCAGGGATCAGTGCTGGGCCCCATCCTCTTCAATATCTTTATTGATGACCTGGACAAGGGGATTGAGTCCAACATCAGTAACTTTGCAGATGACACCAAGTTAGAAACAGGTGTCAATCTGTTAGAGGGTAAGAAGGCTCTGCAGAGGGATCTGGACAGGTTGGATGGGTGGGCAGAAGCCAATGGGATGAGATTGAACAAGGCTAAGTGCAGGGTTCTACACTTTGGCTACAACAACCCCAGGCAGCACTACAGGCTGGGGACAGAGTGGCTGAGAGCAGCCAGGCAGAGACGGACCTGCTGGGAGATAGGAGCTGAACATGAGCCAGCAGTGTGCACAGGTGGGCAGGAGAGCCAATGGCATCCTGGGCTGGATCAGGAACAGTGTAGCCAGCAGGATAAGGGAGGTTATCCTTGCCCTGTACTTGGTATTGGTCAGACCACACCTTGAGTCCTGTATCCAGTTCTGGGCACCTCAACTCAAGAGAGATGTTGAGGTAATGGAATGTGTCCAGAGAAGGGCAGCAAGGCTGGTGAGGGGGCTGGAGCACAGCCCTGTGAGGAGAGGCTGAAGGAGCTGGGGGTGTGCAGCCTGGAGAAAATGAGGCTCAGGGATGACCTCATTGCTGTGTACAACTGCCTGAAAGGAGGCTGTAGCCAGGTGAGGTCGGTCTCTTCTCCCAGACAACCAGGAACAGAACAAGGGGACACAGACTCAAGTTGTGCCAGGGAAGTTACAGGCTGGATATTAGGGGGGAGTTCTTCCCAGAGAGAGTGATTGGCATTGGAATGGGTTGCCCAGGGAGGTGGTGGGGTTGTCATCCCTTGAGGTGTTCAAGAAAAGACTGGATGGCACACTTAGTGCCATGGCCTAGTTGATTGGCTAGGGCTGGGAGATAGGTTGGACTGGATGATCTTGGAGGTCTCTTCCAACCTGGCTGATGCTATGATTCTATGACTCTCTAAGCTACCATCATACCTGTCTGTGGTCAGAGAGATATAACAGTCCTCCACTTCTTCCCGTTCACCTTCACAGGGCTTCCCTCCACTCATGGGGGAGGGGTTATTGCATTCCCTGGTCCTCCTTCTTCTGAAGGAAGCATCACACGGAGTCCATTCAGACCAGCAACCCCAGCGGCCATCTATTGCAACTGCAAGAAACAAAACAGACCCATCTTTAGGTAGATCTGCACCACACATGTCTCTTAAGGACACATATGGGAGGGATGGTGCTAAATTCACCATAGGCATATTTGGATTATTTCAAATTATCACTGTGCGAGGAGGCAGATGTGTGGTGGATTAGGAACTCACCCCCACACTATTTGAAATCTACCAGACTATCTCAGGCAGTTTGGAAGTAGAGATGAAGCTATACTTAGAGCATGGCAAAATGTGCATGTATATATACACAATATATACATGTATTTACAATTGTAGACAAATTAGAAATAACACAGAAATACAAACTCCCTCCTTAATAAAGAAAACTGCCCAAAGCCACCCCCACAGCTTTTTTCCCCCTCCCCCAGTCTCAGACAGACAAACAAAACAGAGCAGAAGGCAGCAGCAGCCAGCAAAGCTTACCTGTTAGTTGCTCAGATTAGAAATGAGATATCAAAGCAGACTGGGATTGAAAAGAAGTGATTAGATCCAGTGACACAGACCAGAGAGATAAGTCAGCAGGGCAATGTCCCAGGACAAAGTGAAAGAAGAGTTTTGACTTCCTATCCCTCTCAGCAAACCAATGAATGATATAGACTTCATCATTATTTTACTTTCACTGCCAATGATGTATTCCAAGTAGCCTCAAACTAGCCAAATTGGGTTTAAACTAGCCTCCCTGAGCTCAAAAGCTCAATAAATACTTAATTTGATTTGGAAGTAGAAAAAAAGTAAACTTTAACAATAAATAAAGATAAGGAGTTACAGAGGATGGGGGAAAAGGAATCAAAATACAGGATATAGAAATGAGAGGAATTACAGAGGATAGGGAACGGAAAAAAGAAACAAAATACACAATAATAGAATATAACCCATGGATGAAAGTTGGATCCAAGCACTGAAAGTGATGATTTGATGTTGGATGCAGAGGGATGCAGTATTGATGGTGAAATGATGTGAGTTAGAGTACTAAAAAATGGTTGCTCTCCCCATGTGTTTGCTGGAGGGCACGTGGTGAGCAGCAGCAGGGAGGCAGAATGCTGGCCAGGCAAGGAGAGACCAAGAGAGAGGGAGAGACAAGCAGTCCACCCCCTTTTATAGTAGTCTCGGCAAGTAGTGGGAAGGGGCTAAACGTGACACCTGGGGGCAGGTCAGACCACCCCCAGGGAGGCAAAAAAATTGCTCAGATTCAGAAATGCTTAAGCTTGCTTCTAGCTCCTGCAAGGAAAGTTCTAGCCAGAAACTCAATGCATCATTCTGGCAGTCTACAGGTACCACACACTTTGGGAAAAGAAGTTCAGAGCTAGGCCCTTTCGTTTAGTTGGTAACCTCAAATGCTCAACTGGTGTCTGTCATTTGTGGCCAAAAAATTGCTCAGATTCAGAAATATTTAAACTTGCATTTAAGTTTAAGGGAGGAGTCAGGATAAAGCTCCAGATAAGCTTAACCCCTTACAAGCTTATACATATGTATTAGACCAACACATATAAACCAAAAGTAGACTCACAGCATCTTTGGTGGAGTGGAGACTCCCCAGCACACCCAGCACTGTTTGCTTGCCTTTTATACACCAACCATCTAATAAATTTGATTTAGATTCGATTGGACCTGGAGAGTTTGTAAAAATAGTAGGGAAAAGAGAGTGGCCTATCTTGTCTTCTTTAAGAAAGTTTATGTAGAATGTTAATGTTAAGGACAAGAATCAACAAAGCCTGTGAAGGGGAAAAAATGATATCTAGAATCTGAAGTTTTCCTAGGAATATCTAGAAATTGAAGTTTGGTCAGCCAAATCCCAGCTGCTTCGTGAAGACCTACAATACTTCTCCCTTTGTAGCTTTAATTGCAAATAACATTCAAACCCAGAAGGGGCTTATTTACTACATCTATTGCACACATAGATGCTTGAATTTTTACAGAGATGACAATTCTTTAAAACAGATCAGCATTTAATAAGCTCTGATATAAATCTAAGCAGTAACACCATGTCTAAACCTCGAATCTCCATCCCATGCAAGGTAAACTAGAATAGAATAGAATAGAATAGAATAGAATAGAATAGAATAGAATAGAATAGAATAGAATAGAATAGAATAGAATAGAATAGAATAGAATAGAATAAGCCAGGTTGGAAAAGTCCTCCAAGATCACCCTGTCCAAACTATCACCCAGCCCCAGCCCTAGCCAATTGCACTAAGTGCTCCTATCCAGGGATGGCGACTCCACCACCTCCCTGGGCAGCAAATCACTCTCTCTAAATCTACTGTGTTTTTTAAACCCCCGGACCATTTTGGTTTTGCTACCATCAAGCACATATAAAAGCTTTTCTCTGCACACCCATCCTCTTCTGCAAGCAGTACACTTTCTACATTCACCTCTAACTGCATATCTTCAGTTGTTAATTTCTTCCCAAATCTTTCTTTATCAGTTTTTTTACTGTGTGCCCTTCTGGAGCCCCCAATACAAGAAGGACATGGAACTGTTGCAGCCAGTTGAGAGGAGGCCACCAAGATGCTCAGAGGACTGCAGCAGTTCTGCTCTGAGGACAGGCTGGGATGGTTGGGGCTGGAGAAGAGAAGGCTTCCAGGAGACCTTGGAGCGGTCTTCCAGTATCTGAAGGGGACCTACAGGAGGGCTGGGGAGAGACTATTGATGAGGTCTTGTAATGACAGGAATGGGTTTAAACTGGCAGAGGGGAGATTTAAACTGGGTGTTAAGAGGGAGTTCTTTACAGTGAGGATGTTGAGACACTGGCACAGGTTGCCCAGGGAGGCTGTGGCTGTTCCCTCCCTGGAGGTATTCAAGGCCGGGTAGGATGAGACATTGAGCTATCTGTTCTAATGGGAAGTGTCCCTGACTATGGTTGGGGGTTGGAACTGGATGAGCTTTGAGGTCCCTTCCAACCTAAACCATTCTATGATTTAGGATACTTTTAGCTGCATAAGTGATTATTTTTTGTTCCTGGAATATAAATATATGTAAGAATAAGTATAATGCTGTAAGCACATTCTGTTTCCCTTAGTTATGATACCAGTACCAATTTAATAAAAAAACCAAAAACCACAAGAAGCACAAAAAAACACAAAAAGCAAAAAACAAAAAAAAACACCAAAAAACCTGTCTGCATGAAATTGCTCTTTAATTTCCTCAGAATTATGATGATGTTCCCTCTCCTTAAGACAACTGCGTTTTCCTTCTGCATTGTCATCAACAATTTTTAATCTTCATTAACTGCTCAGATTTAAGCACAATGTTCTCTATGGAAAACTAGGGAATGGGTTTTTAAAAAAATTTACATCAATTATTATGCTGGGGGCTGTACTAGATGACCTTTGGTGGTCCCTTCCAACCCATTCTATGATTCTATGATTTTTAATCTCTGCTTCACCCTTACTGCCAAACAACTCATTTCCTCTTGTCTTAATTAAGCAACTAAGGTGTCTTTTGCCACATATTTCGAGCTGTGCTGCCTATTTAGTTTGATCCTTTCCTTTTGGCCCTGCCTTTGCTCTTATATGTGCGGACACAGCTGTGTAGTTATGTTACCTGTGGTGGTTTGAAGCAATTGGAAGATTTTAATAAGAAATTAGACTATAGTCTGAGAAAGGAAAACACTGATGATGCTACTTCACTCACAGGTTTACTAAGAAAGAAAAACCCCCAAATGTTTAAGAGTTGTAACCCAAACGTAGATAAGACAGAGCTGCTTGAGCTATTCTGGCTGCTGCATCTCCCTGCCTTCTTAGCTGGATCTGAGTAACTTCTAATTGCTTTCCTGCTGCTAATCCCCCTGGCTGATCTACTCTTGCTTTCCTATTATAGAATCATAGAATGGTTTAGGTTGGAAGAGACCTCAAAGATCATACAGTTCTGACCCCCTGCCATAGGCAGGGACACCTCCTACTAGATCAGATTGCTCAAGACCTCATCCAGTCTGCCCTTGAACACATCCAGGGAGGGAGCAG
>VWZI01017979.1:3201-13984 GCA_013396835.1 Psilopogon haemacephalus
CCAGTTCCACCCCCTGCCCTGGGCAGGACACATCCACCAGCCCAGATTGCTCAGGGCCTCATCCAGCCTCATCTTGAGCACCTCCAGGGAGGTTGTGGAGCACAGAAGCACCCAATGTGATCTTTGATCACATTGGGTGCTTCTGTGCTCCACAACCTCCCTGGGCAAGCTGTGCCAGTGTCTCCTCACCCTCCCTGTCTGTGCTCCACAACCTCCCTGGGCAACCTGTGCCAGTGTCTCCTCACCCTCCCTGTCTGTGCTCCACAACCTCCCTGGGCAGCCTGTGCCAGTCTCTCCCCACCCTCACTGCCAAGAATTTCCTCCCCATCTCCAGCCTCAATCTGCCCTCCTCAAGCTCCAGTCGAGATGCTGCCTGTGTCAGAACAAATCAATTGTTCTGCAAGAGCCTTCACTGGATGATGAGAGTCCTTGTAGCACTCAGTGACCTTTTCTCCTTTTGTCTTTCTCCCTCGGACATGCTGAGGGAGAAAGAGAGAAACAAACAACCCTTGCAGAAATGTGTGGCAGAGGAACAACCCTTGTGGAAATGTGTGGCAGAAATGGCATTGGAGTTTTTAAGAGAGTAAAATAAATGCCTTTAAAAGCCTCATTAGAGATCTTCCCTTGGCTTCTGCACAGGCCTGTGGAAGATGTGTTAGGTACCTGAGACAATGGAGCTGCAGTTTGTGTGGCTGCTCCACACGAGGTGAAGCTGTGAAGTTGTGCTGCAATTTCACTCTCAGAGTGTGCCTGTCAGCTGCTGGTGTTGAAGTGATTATGACCTGCAGCACCCTCTGGGATCACAGAATTAAGCAAGTTGGAAAAGACCTCTGAGATCATTGAGTCCAACCTCCCAACTCACCCTTAGAATCACAGAATCAGGCAGGTTGGGAGAGAGCTCCAAGCTCATCCAGCCCAACCTATCCCCAGCCCTCTCCAACCAGCCAGACCCTGGCACTAAGTGCCTCATGCAGCATCCTGTGACACTGGTGAGAGGAGCACAGCAGGTCAAAAGCTTCAGCAGGCTGCTAATAGCTCGTGGCCACTTCTGTCAGTGTTCTCTAGCCAAGGGTGTGAGGACTTTGTTGTTTCCTGCAGGTCAACTTTGTGGTGTGCCAACTCTTTGCCTTGCTGGCAGCCGTCTGGTTCCGCACCTACCTGCACGCCAGCAAGACCAGCCCCTTCATCAGGCACCTCGTGGCCACCTTCCTGGGCCTTTACCTTGCACTTTTCTGTTTTGGATGGTGAGTTCCATTTTCATCCTCCTCTCGGGGATGTGCACATTTCCCTCCCTTCTTTGCAGGGGAGCAAAAGTTTTGTGCTGCAGACACTGCTTGTGCTGCTGCTTGTGCTGCGGCTGGGCAGGCATCTGCTGTGCTGCTGCTGCTGCTGCTGGTGCTGCTGCTGCTGCTTGTGCAGATGCTTGTGGTGCTCTGCAGGGTGGCAGCTCATACACTGCCTGCCTGTGGGCCTGGCAAGGTGGAGCAGCTGCAGTTGGTTTCACTTGTCCCAGCTTTTCTTCGTGGAATCATTTGGGTTGGGAAAGGCCTCTGAGGTCTTCCAGTCCCACACCAATCCAGCACCACCATGGCCACATGGGGCTGGAACACCTCCAGGCATGGGGACTCCACCACCTCCTTGGGCAGCCTCTCCCAGTGCCTGACCACTCCTGCACCGAAGACATTTTGCCTCGTCTCCAACCTTGGCCTCCCCTGGTGATTTCCTCTCATTGTAGAATGGGTTAGGTTGGAAGGGAGCTCAAAGCTCAGCCAGTTCCAACCCCCCTGTGCCATGTGCAGGGACACCTCCCACTGGAACAGGTCACTCAAGGCCAATCCCATCAGCTGCTCCTAGGGAGAGCAAAATGCTCCCTTGAGCTGCTGCCCAGCTGTGATGCCTGAGGTCACTTCTCTTAGCCATGCACTGTGTCTTCTCCTGAGTATTGGATAGACTCTGACCTTGTATAGGCAGAGTGGCTACAACTGCCCTTCCCTGGAGGTGCCCAGGGCCAGGCTGGATGAGGCCTTGAGCAACCTGGGCTGGTGGAGGTGTCCCTGCTCAAGCCTGGGGGATTGGAGTAGCTGACCTTGAAGGTCCCTCCCAACCCAACCCATTCTATGAACTGCTGATGCTCCTAGCAGCATTGAAACACCTGGGAAGGAGCTGGCCTTGATTTGAGGGTGTTGTGGGAGGACTCTTTTATATTTTGGTGGGATAAGTTGGTGTTGGGGTTGATTTTTTGGTGTGGTGGTTTGTTGGGGTTTGATTCTTTGTATTTGTGGGTGTTGGGGGTTGGTTGGGGTTTGATCCTTTGAGATTTTGAGTGCTGGGGGTTGGTTGGGGTTTGAGATTCTTTGAGGTTTTGGATGCTGGGGGTTGGTTGGGGTTTGATTCTTTGAGGTTTTGGGTGCTGGAAGTTGATTGGGGTTTGGTTCTTCAAGGTTTTGGGTGCTGGGGGTTGGTTGGGGTTTGGTCCTTTGAGGTTTTGGGTGCTGGGGGTTGGTTGGGATTTGATTCTGAGGTTTTGGGTGCTGGAGGTCGGTTGGAGTTTGATTCTCTGAATTTTTGGGTGCTGGAGGTTGGTTGGGGTTTGATTCTTTGAGTTTTTGGCTGCTGGGGGTTTGTTTGGGTGTTGAAGCTCTTTAAATAACTAAAGCCATGCAGTTTGTTTTCCTCAATGAAGGTGCTGTGAGGCTTTCCCTTTTTTTGTTTCCCCAGGTATGCCTTACATTTTGTTATCCAAAGTGGAATTTCCTACTATATCATGATCATCATAGGAGTGGAAAATATGCACAAGTAAGTCCTCCAGTTGCAAAAACACTGCTTTGGGGGTTGGAACTAGATGGTCCTTGTGGTCCCTTCCAACCCTGACTGATTCTATGCTTTTCTTTTATTAAAATGCTGCCATTGAGGGGTTTGTGCAGCTGTGCTCACAGAGCATCCTCCTGCTCCCACCAGAGAGGCTCAGCATTGCAATTCTGCTAACTGTGGTCTTAATTGCCAGGAGAGGAAATGGCCTCTTGGGGTATTTTTGCAGGGTTTGGGTTGTCTCTCAAGCTTATTCCAGTTGGCCACGTCCCACCCAGCCTTTTGTGTTCTCCACCTCCTCTTTTTGGTGGCTGCTTCAGTAGCTGCAGGTGCCTGGCAAAGGAGGGAGCTGTGCAAGCCCTGCGGGCAGCAGGCAGCTGGGAGAGGGAAGGTGTCTGTGGGGAGCTCTCTGTTAGCTTGACCTGCACCCACTTATTTTTGGTAGTGTTTGTCACCTCCTCTTTTGTTGGGTAAGGCAGTGTGAGTGCTGCCTGGAGGTAAAGCCAGCACCAAAGGACGTTCCTAGGGCATTATGCTGGGATTGCTGGAAGGAATTCTCTTCACAGAGCTCTTCTGGCAAGCCTTCAGTTCTGGATGATGTTCTCAGTGCCTGGATCCATGCTCTTGTCTCCCTTTCTCAATCCTTTGTCACAGCAGCAGAGACATTTATTTCTGTAGGCATCTGTTGTGCTGTTCCACCAGTCTAGAGATCAGAACCAAATTAGCTTCCCACTGTGTTTATTTCCTGCTTGAAGGCTGAGCGAAATAGCAAATTCTTCCCTGAATAGGTGCCTCAAGTGTGTGAGGCTCCCAGGAAAGATGCTGGGGAAAGAACCAGAAAGGCAGATGGGTTTGCACAGAAGGTGTAAAGCCAGGGTGGCCTTGCTTCAGCATCCTGCTGTTGGAACTCTGCTGTTTTGTTGCTGGCTGGAACTGGGCTGCCCTTGGAAAGATCCCACACTCTTATTCATGAAATCATAAGACCTCAGTGTGTAGGAGAGAGATCATAGAATGGTTTATGTTGGAAGGGAGCTCAAATCTCCTGTGCCATAGGCAGAGACACCTCCCACTAGAACAGGTCACTCAAGGATTCATCCAACCTGGCCTTGGATCTGTCTGTTTAAAACGATTCCTGGTGAAGTGTTCACTTCTCAGATGTGCCAATGCAAGATCAGGTGCCAGACGTGCCTGCTGTCTTCTGTGCTCCTGCTTCAAGCTGCAGGGTGCTACTTTCCTGTTGCCTCACGTCTGGAGTTGAGCTGCTGGGGTCTAAGGAGGTTATTTCTGGCCTGAGAAGAAGGGGGAAAGTCACTGCAGTGTGTTCTGCTGAGCTTCAGTTGGGCAGAGTAAATTAAGCAAGGCCCCAGAGACCTGAGGCTGCTCAAAGCCAAATCCAGCCTGGCTTTGAGCCCTGCCAAGGATGGGACATCCCCAGCATCTCTGAGCAACCTGTTCCAGTGCCTCAGCACCACTCCTGGTGAAGAATTTCTTCCTAATGGCTCAGCTACATCTTCTCTTTCAGCCTGCAACTGTTAACCCTTGCCTTGTCACTGCACTCCCTGCTGGAGTCCTTCCCTGTGATGGCTTAGAGCAGATCCCTCCCCCAGTAGAGTAAACTCACTGCAGCTCAGAATTTTGTGGGAGGTGTCCCTGCCTAAGGCACAGGGGGGTTGGAACTGGATGAGCTTTGAGGTTCCTTCCCACCTAAACCATTCTATGGTGATCTTGGAAGGTCAAAGAAAGAAAAAGAAATGGGATTTTTATAACAGCATAAGGAGAATGAGCTCTGCAGAGAGTGAAATAACCCTTAAAGAAGATAGAGATGGGGATGAGGTCAAGCAGCAGCCAGAAGAGCATCAGGGGAAGAGAGCAGCAGGAGCAGCAGAAGCAGCAAGGGACAGGTACAAGTTGTGCTTCCAGACAGGAGTTTTTGATGCTCCAGTGGAATTGTGTTAACTTAATCCATTGTTGCCATTGCCTGGCCTATCCCTGGAATGTTCACCTCTCCACTCAGACACTCCAATACTCTTCTGCTTCTAAGTTTCTCTGTTCCCAGGGATTTTGTGATGTCTGAGCTGCAAATCCAGCTCCAGCAGCCACACTCCTCAGCTTCTCTGCAGCTCTCACTTGGTATTAGAAGGCTGCTCCAGAGTCTCCCAGAGCCTTTCTCTTCTTTGGACTGAACAAACCCAACTGTCTCAGCCTGGCCTCTCAGCAAAGGTGCTCCAGCCCCAGGATAGGCTTTGTGGTCTCCTGTGGACCTGCTGGAGGAGGTCCATGCCTGATCGAGTCATAGAATCAGAATGGTTTAGGTTGGAGCTCAGCCAGTTCCAACCTCCCTGTGCCACAGGTGGGGACACCTCCCACTAGAACAGATTGCTCAAGGCCTCATCCAGCCTGGTCCTCAACACCTCCAGGGAGTGAGCAGCCACAACCTCCCTGGGCAACCTGTGCCAGTCTCTCACCACCCTCACTTCTTCCTAACATCCAGTTTCAGTCTCCCCTCTGACCCTTCAAACCCATTACTCCTCCTCTTCCTCCTCTCATCCCCAGCCCTTGTCAATAGTCCCTCCCCAGCCCTCCTGCAGCCCCCTGCACATCCTGCAAGGCCACTCCAAGGTCTCCTGGCAGCCTTCTCCTCTGCAGGCTGCAGAGCCCCAACTCTCTGTGCCTGTGCTCAGAGCAGAGCTGCTGCAGCCCTCTCAGCTGCATCTTGGTGGCCTCCTCTGCACTGGCTCCAACCCTTGCATGTGCTGCTTGTGCTGGGGGCTGCAGAGCTGCAGACAGTGCTGCAGGTGGGGTGTGAGGAGAGCAGAGCCAAGGGGCACAATCCCCTCCCTTGCCCTGCTGCCCATGTTGAGGTGGAACCTCCTGGCTTGTCCCTGTTGTTCCTTGTCCCATTACTGGGCACCCCCAATGGAGCCTGGCACCTTGTTCTTGCCACCCACCCTCAGATATTTATAGACATTGATAAGATTCCCTCTCAGCCTTCTCTAAACAGCCCCAGGGCTCTCAGCCTTCCATCACAGGAGGGATGTTCATTATCCCTGCAGTCCCCACTGGACTCTCTCCAGCAGATGCTGTTTGTCCAAGCCTCCAGAGGACAGGCTGTGCCTGGAAGGGAGCAGCAGTGCAGAGGGCCTGGCTGTGCTAGCAGCCTGTTGGGACTGAGCAGCTCTTGCTCTGTGCCTTGCATAGATCCTCTTAAGCTTTGTGCTGGAGGGGAAGCTGAGCACCATGCACCCAGCAAGAGCAAGTTGGTAGGCAGAGCAGAGCTGTTCCCTGGGCTCTGGCTGGCTTTGGTGAGGTGCAGCATCTCTGGAGATGCTTCTCCCAGGCACATTGCCTGTCATGCTGCCAAGCAACTTGACTGCCAGCAAATGAGCTCTGAGTCATGGTATCATTGCTGCATGCTTTATTACCTCAACAAACTATTGATGTCAGATAAATCAGGCTCCCCACAAAATGAAGTGGCAGAATAAATTGTACCTAGAAGACTTCAGTGAGAGCTGTGCTCCTCTTCAGCTGCTGGCAGAGGCTGCTGCTAATGAGAGCTGATTAGAAGTCCTGGTTGCATGGCACTGACTGAACTGTACTGGTGGTGGGTCACAGGTTCACAGATCTTGAATGTCCCCAGGCTTGGAGCCTCAGCCACAGCCCTGGGCAACCTGTCCCACTGCTTCACCACTCTCATTGTGCAGAGCTTCCTCCTGATGCCTAACCTAAATCTCCCCTGCTCCAGTTTCAAGCCATAGTGCCTTGTCCTATCACCACAAGCCCTTCTAAGCAGTCCCTCCCCAGCCTGCTTGGAGGTCCCCTTCAGATACTGAAATGCAGCTCTGAGGTCTCCCTGGAGCCTTCTCTTCTCCAGGCTGAACTGTCCCAGCCTGTCCTATAGCAGAGGTTCTCCACCCCCAATAGGCTGAACTGTCCCAGCCTGTCCTATAGCAGAGGTTCTCCAGCCCTCTGATCATCTTTGTGACCTTTTCTGGTCCTTCTCCATCAGGTCCAGGTCTCTCCTGTGTTGGGGATCCCATAGTTGGTCCCAGCCCTGCAGGTGAGTTGTCCCCAGAGCAGAGCAGAGGGGTAGGATCTCCTCTCTCCAGCTCTGCCCACACTGCTCTGGGTTCAGCCCAGGCTGCCTTTCCCCTTCTGTGCTGCCAGTGCCCATTGCAGAGCAGAGGGGCAGGATCTCCTCTCTCCAGCTCTGCCCACACTGCTCTGGGTTCAGCCCAGGCTGCCCTTGGCCTTCTGTGCTGCCCATTGCTGCCTCCTGCCCAGCTTCTCCTCCACCAACACCCCCAAGCCCTTCTCTGCAGGGCTGCTCTCAACCTCATCACCCCCAGCCTGGACTGGTGTCTAGGACTGTCCTGCCCCAGCTGCAGGACCTTGCACTTTGCCTTACTGAACCTCTCCTCAGCCACCCCTGCTGCCTGTCCTGGCCCCCCTGCATGGCTCCATCCTACCCTTCAGCCTTATCAGCCTCACCACTCAGCTTGGGGTCACCTGCAGGCTGGCTGAAGGTGCCTCAGTCTGGTTTTTGATCCACTTTCCCTTCCATCTTCAAGTTTAATTTGAACTCTCTGGTTGCTCCTCCCTTAGGGGGAGAGCATTGGCAGTTCAGAATGGAGGCTTCACTTTCCAATCCAGTGTCTCAGCTAAACCCAGGAGTAAGTGTGGAGTAGCCTTGGTGCTCTGCAGGTCAAAAAATCCTTTAGTGGAAGGCACATCTGAGATCACAGGAGCATAGAATAGCTGAGGAGGGAGTCATTTCCCAAGCTCAAGATCCCCTTCTGAGAGCAGGATCCCAGTGGAGCAGGTTGCTTTGTGAAACCCAAGTCTGCCTTAATCCAAGGCTGCTCCTGGGTGGCTGCAGTTGTCCCTCCCAGGCATGCCAACCATTTCCTCTGCCTGTCTGGCCTCTCTTGGGGCTTAGCATTGGTTTGAGGTGACTTCATGCAGCAGCTCAGTGTTCTGGGCTTGCTGCAAAAGCTTTTTTTTCATCCTTTAACTTCCCCCCACCCCATAACTGCAGAGTGGACTGAGAGGCTGTTCTAGAAGAGAATTCGAGGTGCAGTCCCTGCCCAGTTCCTTCTGCTGGATGCAGTGAGCAGCATCTCTTGCAGCATGGGGGTAGGAGGTCAAATGGGCAGTGAGGGAAGGACAAGAAGGACATGGACCTCCTGCAGCAGGTCCAGAGGAGGTCACAAAGCTGCTCAGAGGACTGGAGAACCTCTGCTGTGCAGGCAGGCTGGGAGAGCTGGGGCTGTGCAGCCTGGGGAAGAGAAGGCTCCAGGGAGACCTCAGAACTGCATTTCAGTGTCTGCAGGAAGGCTGCAGAGGGAGTGCAGTGATGGGACAGGGGCAGTGGTTTGAAACTGGAGCAGGGCAGAGGACATCAGGAGGAAGCTGTGCAGAGCCTGCAGGAGCACACTGGCACCTGCCTGGTTTGTTCTGCATCCTCCACCCAGCTTCCATGTCCCAGCACATCCACACTGGTGACACCTTTGACATGGCACTTGGTCAAGTCCCCCAGCAGACACCTGAGCAACCTCTCTGGGTCACTTCCCTCTCCTTGGCAGTGAGAATTCTTGCAGTGCTCCTGGCCCTGTGCTCAGGATCTGCTGTAGGGAAGGGACATCCAGGGGAGCCCCAGGGAGGAGGCATCCATGTAGCAGGTTAAAATCCTGTGTGAGAGCTTCACTCCCCTTCAGCTCCCTCCAGTGCCTGTGCTTTATTTTGGTGTTTCCTGCTGTGTGCTGTGGCTTCACTGGGAAGAAATTGGATACACAAAGCATTTGAACAATGTGTAAATGAGAAGAGGAGGGTGGGGGGGAAATAGATTGTGGGTCACCTCCTCCTCCCCAAACAACTGCTGCAGCCTCATTCAGCATGGAAAATATTTGTTTGCATGGATCAGGAGATAAGAGAGCTGTGGGCTGGCAGCCCTGGCCCCAGCTCAGCTCCTTCCTCATACTCTTTGGTGTGTGGAATGCCTGCTCCGGAGCAGCTACCTGGCTGGGGTGGGGATGCCGAATGTGAGGGCTCTGCAGCAAACCTGCCCCCGGGTTGGCAGAGCTGGGAAGGTCTCAAAGCAATGTGAGCAGTGCTAAGATGTTGTGACAAGGAAAGAGCTCCTGTGGGTGTGCCTCTTGCATTCCTGCCCTGGAGTCTGGCTGGCCAGATCAGTGCCAGCTTGCCTGGCTCCCACAACTCAGCTCTGCACAGCACTTCCACTCCAGCTGTGTGTTTAGCTATCTGCTGCACAAGGTTTTGGGCAGATGCCTTCTTTCATCCCTTCTCATTTCCAAAAGTGCTGGGAAGCATTTTCATTGGGGAAACAAACCCTGATGATAGAGTGCTGGGAAAAGGAGGCTGGAAGGCAGCGGGGAGCTGACCTGGGCCTCTAAGCAAAGACAGTTTCAGGTCCTTTAAAGGTAACTTAAAAGCATAAAACCCAACCAGAGGAACCCACAAAGCTTCCAGGCTTGCTAGGCAGGCCCTGTAGGTGCTTGTGGTGAGGTTCTCCTAGAAATTAGCCTGACTGGAGCCTAAATCTCCTGGGGTTTGTGCCCCTTCATCTGTACAGGGAGGTGCATTCCTTTGCAGCAGTCTCCTGGCTGTGTTACCTCCTTTCAGTCCATAAAACTCAATCTTGGAATGGCTCAGGCTGGAAGGAACCTCAGAGCTCATCTGCCTCAACCTCCCCACCCTGCCCAGGGACACCTCTCAGCCAGACTCAGCTGCTCAAGGCCTCATCCAGCCTGGCCCTCAACACCCCCAGGCAGGAGGCAGCCACAACCTCCCTGGGCAGCCTGTGCCAGGCTCTCACCACCCTCACACTCAACAACTTCTTCCTCAGCTCCAGCCTCACCCTGCTGTGCCTCAGCTGCAAACCATTGCCCCTTGGCCTGTCTCAGGCCCCCTCAGCACAAGTCCCTCTGCAGCCTTCCTGCAGGATCCCTTCAGGCAGTGGCAGCAGCTCTGAGGTGCCCCTGGAGCCTTCTCCTCTGCAGGCTGCACCCCCCCAGCTCCCTCAACCTGTTCCCACAGCAGAGCTGCTCCAGCCCTGACAGCATCTTTGTGGCCTCCTCTGGTCTCTCTCCTCCAGTTCTGTGTCCTCCTCTTGCTGGGGCCAGCAGCACTGGAGGCAGGATTGGAGGTGAGGTCTGAGCAGAGTCCAGGGGCAGGATCCCCTCTCCTGCCCTGCTGCCCACCCTGCTCTGGCTGCAGCCAGCACACAGCTGCCTGTGGGCTGCAGGAGGGCACTGCTGGCTCCTGGGCAGCTGCTCAGCACCCAACACCCCCAAGGCTCTTCAGAGCTGCTCTCCACAAGCCTGTTTCAGTCCTTCCCCAGGCTGTGGTTTCAAGGCCTCTTTCCATCTTTGTGTCGATGCTTCCAGAGTGGTTTCAGTTGCTCTGTGTCACTCTCAGATGTGCTTTCCAGAGCAGCCTCAGCTAATGCTAAGAGCTCATTCTGGAGGCTTTGCAGTGCTGTGACTTTCCACAGGTCCTGTTTCTGCTCTAATGCTGCCTAATAGCAGGTTTCCATTACACATCTGCCTGCTTGATTATTTACAGCCAGGTCCTTGCTTTGCAAACCATTTAACTCAGCTCCACCTGATGCTTTTAAGCCTTCTTCCCTCCTCATTTTTGTTTCCTTTCTTCTCTGGCTCCTTCCCTCTCTCTCTCTCTTTCTCTTTCTGGCTTTGGCTCCTTCCCTCTCTCTCTCTCTCTCTCTCTGGCTTTGGCTCCTTCCTTCTCTCTCTCTCCCTCTGGCTTTGGCTCCTTCCCTCTCTCTCTCTCTCTGGCTTTGGCTCCTTCCCTCTCTCTCTCTCCCTCTGGCTTTGGCTCCTTCTCTCTCTCTCTCTCTCTCTCTCTGGCTTTGGCTCCTTCCCTCTTTCTCTGGCTTTGGCTCCTTCCCTCTCTCTCTGGCTCTCTGGCTTTGGCTCCTTCCCTCTCTCTCTCTCTCTCT
>VWZI01017979.1:14058-50142 GCA_013396835.1 Psilopogon haemacephalus
CTCTCTCTCTCTCTCTGGCTTTGGCTCCTTCCCTCTCTCTCTCTGGCTTTGGCTCCTTCCTTCTCTCTCTCTCCCTCTGGCTTTGGCTCCTTCCCTCTCTCTCTCTCTCTCTCTGGCTTTGGCTCCTTCCCTCCCTCTCTTTCTCTCTCTCTGGCTTTGGCTCCTTCCCTCCCTCTCTTTCTCTCTCTGTGGCTTTGGCTCCTTCCCTCTCTCTCAAGCATTAGCCTGGGCTGGTGGGAGGTGTCCCTGCCCATGGCAGGGGTTTGGAACTGGATGATCTTCAAGCTCCCTCTAAGCCAACCCAGGCTTGGCTTCAGTGTCTGCTGGAGGCCCAGGGCTGCTCTCCAGGCATCACTTAACAGCAGCAGGTCAGCAGAAGACTACTTCTGGTCAGAATATCAACAACCCCAGGACTCAGCCTGAGAGACACTAAACATCCCAGAGTGGTTGATGTTGGAAGGTAGCTCTGGAGCTCACCTGGTCCAACCTCCTTACTCAAGCAAAGCTTCTGAGGCCCTGGGGTGAGCAGAGTCCAGCCCTGGTCAGCAGTAGTGGAGCTGGCTGGCAGCAGGACCCTGCCTGCCAAGGCCCCACTGAGCAGAGGACAGGATCTGCCTCCTGCTCTCTTTGTCCTACTTGCTCTGAGCCCTCTCTTGGTAGTTCAAGCTTCTCATTCTTGTGCCAGTAATGTGTGTGGGTGCTGCTTTGGCTCTGTTGTGCCCTCTCCACATTGAAAAGCCTTTGTAATGCTTCTGGGAGGCTTTCCACGAGGGGGTGGGAGGAATCCAGACACTCAAACTGGGGCTAGCTCAGGCTGCTTTGCACAGCTCCTGCCCTCCTTTGGCTGCCTGGTTTGGGACATGCATGTGTGGAGCTCTCTTCAGTGATGTTTTCCCACAGCAGTCAGTGGCTGGCTGAAGGAAACTCTCTTTTAGAGTCCTTTTCTCTCCTTCCCTCCCAGCCCCTGGCTCTCCTTTGCTGTTTCTGTACAAATGTTTGGCATTTCCAATAAAAATGTGCATTTTTCTTCCCACTTTGCCCTCCATTCCCCCCCCCCTCCAAAGTCAAGCTGACCTGTGTGCTTGTGCTGATAGTTATGCAACCTGAAAACCTGTGCTTGGGAGTAAAGAGATTTGTAGCTGGAGCAGAAAATGTGTTTGGGAGTAAACAGAGCTGCAGCCAGAGCAGCCTAAGCTGTCCCTGTGCTCCTCGCAGCACAAGAGGATCTCCTCCTGCAGTGGCACCTGAAGGGAGGCTGCAGTGGGTGCAGAGGGCCCTGCCTGTGCTGCTGCAGCCAGACACTGGCCTCTGCCACCTTGCTGCTGGCAGGACACTGCCACAGAAGCTCAGATGCACAGAATGGGTTGGGTTGGAAGGGACCTCAGAGCTCATTCAGTTCCAGCCTCTTGCCAGGGGCAGGGACACCTCCACCAGCCCAGGTTGTTCAGGGTCTCATCTAACCTGGCCTGGAGCACCTCCAGGCAGGGGCATCCACAGCCTCCCTGGGCAGCCTCTGCCTGAGTCTCCCCACCTCATCTTCCTCATCTCCACTCTCAGTCTCCCCTCTCCCAGCTCAAAGCATTGTCCCTTCTCCTGTGCCTCCAAGCCCTTGTCCAAAGTCCCTCCCCAGCTCTCCTGGAGCCCCTGCAGGCACTGGAAGGCTGCTCTGAGATCTCCCTGGAGCCTTCTCTTCTCCAGGCTGCACAGCCTCAGCTCTCCCAGCCTGTCCCCACAGGGGAGGTTCTCCAGCCCCTGAGCATCTTTGTGGCCACCTCTGGACCTTCTTGACCAGTTCCATGTCCCTCTTGTACTGGGGGCACCAGAGCTGGACACAGCAGAGCAGAGGGGCAGAATCCCCTCGTGTCCAGCTGCTTCCACCTGGTGTAGAGTGAGAGGAGAGTGCAGGGAGGACCAGCAGAGGTTCCTGTCAAGCAGCATCAGTTGTGAACTTCCCTTACAAGGGGAAGCTTCAGCCTGACACAGCCCAGAGTGAGTTGATTATTTAACAGCTCAAGGGGGCAAGAGGAGATGGCCTGGAGCTGCCCCAGGGGAGGGCTAGGCTGGAGATTAAGGGAAATGTCTTTGGTGCAGGAGTGGTCATGGACTGGCCCAGGCTGCCCAGGGAGGTGGTGGAGTCCCTGCAGGTGTTGCAGAGAGGTCTGGTGGCCATGGTGGTGCTGGGTTGGTGATTGGACTCACTCTGAAAGGTGTTGTCAGTGTGTGGGTTTGTGAAGCAAGGCAGAGGGCAGCTGGGGTGCAGCAGGGACCCCAGGCAGCACTAACCCCTGTGCTTGTGCCACACACCAGCTCCTCTCTGCTGTTGCCACTTCAGCCCTCACCTTCCTGGAAAGGTTTGGCCCCATGGGTGCCCTGCAGCCTGGCAGGCTGTGAGCTGTGCCAGCAGCACTGCCCCTGGGGCTCTGGCTCCCAGCCCAGGCAGCAGCTTGGTGCTCTGCAGGCTGCTGGAGCTCTGCAGGCTGCTGGAGCTCAGGGCCTCCTCCTTGCTTCTCCTGCCTGCTTGTGCTGGCTGTTGAGCAGGCTTCTGAGGAGCTCCCCGAGGAGCAGTGGCTCCTCTGCCACCCCACTAACACCTTCTCCATGTGTGCCAGGTGGAGATCTTCCTCTGGACAGAGCTGTCAGGCATTTCAGAGGTTACTTTCTGTGGTGCTTTAAATTCGACCAACCTCTGCATAATAATATTTGGCTTTTACAAGTCTAACCAGAGGCTTTTTCTCTTTATAATGCCTGAAATGATGATTAAAGAGAACTCTTAGAATATTTATTGCCTCAGACTGGTGCCAGCCATAGATATGGAGATCAGGACAATCCTTGTCTCCATCGCCTCTTTTGTGGCTCACATTGAACATTCTTCAATGCCTCCTCCTCATTCTCTTGTGGCTGTAGTGCTGCCTGCAGATAAAGGCATTTCAGTAAGGAAAATGGCCACAGAGGAGGCTTTTTGCTGGCAGAAGGACTGCAGACACCTTCCTTGTAGGCAGCCCTGCTGGCAGCAGGAGATGTTAGAATCATAGAACCACAGAACCAGTCAGGGCTGGAAGGGAGCACAAGGATCAGCCAGTCCCAACCCCCCCTGCCATGCCCAGGGACACCCTACCCTAGAGCAGGCTGCCCACAGCCTCTGCCAGCCTGGACAAAAACACCTCCAGGGATCTGGCCCCAAACACCTCCCTGCAGGGGCAACCCATTCCAGCCTCTCACCACTCTCCTGCTCAACAACTTCCTCCTCACCTCCAGCCTCAATCTCCCCACCTCCAGCTTTGCTCCATTCCCCCCACTCCTGGCACTCCCTCACACCCTCCAAAGTCCCTCCCCAGCTTTTCTGTAGCCCCCTTCAGATCCTGCAAGGCCACCAGAAGGTCCCCTGGGAGCCTCCTCGCCTCCAGCCTGCACAGCCCCAACTCTTTCAGGCTGTGCTCACAGCAGAGCTGCTGCAGCCCTCTGAGCATCCTCGGGGCCCTGCTCTGCACACCTCCAGCATCTCCACATCCCTCTTGTCCCAGGGGCTCCAGCACTGGATGCACTACTCCAGGTGGGCTCTCAGCAGAGCACAGTAGAGGGGCAGAATCCCCTCCCTGGCCCTGCTGCCCACACTGCTCCTGCTGCAGCCCAGCCTCTGCTTGCCTTTCTGCCCTGCAAGTGCACACTGCTGCCTCAGCTTCAGCTTCTCCTCCCCCAGCACCCCCAAGTCCTTCTGCTCAGGGCTGCTCTCCAGCCAGTCCCTGCCCAGCCTGCATTGGTGCTTGCCATTGCTTGCACCCAGCTGCAGGACCTTGCCCTTGGCCTTGTTGAACCTCTTGAGGTTGTCTTGTGCCCACCTCTGCAGCCTGTGCAGGTCCCTCTGGATGCCATCCCTGCCCTCCAGCCTGGCTGCTTCACCACACAGCTGCAAGGGAGTTGGGAGTGAGAAGTTCATTTGCCTGGAGACCCTGCCTGGGAGGAGCAGCTCAGCTCCCAGCAAGAGTGGCTCCTTTGGGCACATCCAGACTTGTCCAGCACAGAGCAAACCAGCAGGCTGAGGACACTGCCAGCTCCTCAGCCAGGATGGGAAGTGTCTGAACCCTGGGAGAAAGGAAATGATGGGAGACTCACTGTGAGCTGGCAGGGGGCCCTGGCAGCCCAGAAAGCAACCATGGGCTGGGCTGATTCTGCTCCTCTGCTGTGGTGAGACTGCATACAGCTGTGGTGCCCCCAGCACCAGAAGGACATGGAGCTGTTAGAGCAGGTCCAGAGGATGGCAGCAATGTGCCCTGGGGGCCAAGGGGGTCCTGGGGGGCATTAGGCAGAGTGTGTCCAGCAGATCCAGGGAGCTTCTCCTTTGCCTCTGCCCTGCCCTGCTCAGAGCTCATCTTGAGCACTGCCTTCAGTTTGGGGCTCCCCAGTGTCAGAGGGACAGGAGCTGCTGGAGAGGCTCCAGGGGAGGGCTGTGAGGATGCTGAGGGGACTGCAGCAGTGGGTGGGGAGGAGAGGCTGAGGGAGCTGGGGCTGCTTAGTGTGCAGAAGAGAAGGCTGAGAGGGGATTGGATCAATGTTTGGAAGTGTGTGAGGGCTGGGGGTGAGGAGGGGGGGGACAGGCTCTGCTCACTGCTCCCTGCCATAGGCCAAGGAGCAATGGATGGAAGCTGCAGCACAGGAGGTTGCAGCTCAAGACAAGAGGCAACTTCTGTTGCTGTGTGGGTCCCAGAGCAGTGGCACAGGCTGCCCAGAGAGGTTGTGGAGTCTCCTTGTGTGGAGCCTTTGCAGAGCCTGTCTGGATGTGTTGCTGTGTGCCCTGAGCTAGCTTGGATGCTCCTGCTCTGGCAGGGGGCTTGGAGTGGAGGAGCTCTTTGGATGCATTTCAACCCCTGGCATCCTGTAAGCCTGTGATGAAGATCAAGGGCCTGGAGGACCTCCCCGATGGGGACAGGCTGGGAGAGTTGAGACTGTTCAACCTGGAGAGGAGAAGGCTCCAGGGAGACCTCAGGACAGCTTCCAGAGCCTGAAGGGGCTGCAGGGTTGCTGGTGCACTTTGAGCCTTCTCTCTAGCTGTAAGCTCCCTAGAGCAGCATTTCTGTGCCACCAAGGAGACCTTCATGCTGTGCATTAGAATTAAACCATTAATGTAGCTGAGCTTTGACAACAACTTTTTTTTCCCTTTTTTTTTTTCCTGTTTTTCTGTTGCCACAAGCAGTAGGAAAGGCAGCAGCAGCTTGCAGTGCAGGGGCTGGGAAAACTCAGAGGCTCTTCTGTCACCTTGGTGAAAGATCAAAGCAGGAGGCCAGGGAATAATCAGACATTCACCCAAAAAATGTCACTTCCAGCAGAGGGAAGCAGAGGATCCTGACTGCTCCAAGGCTGCAGCCACAGTCCATGGCCACCAGCTGGTGGAAGTGCCCTGCACTGCTTGGGCTGTTGAAGCCCTTTCCAGCACAGCAGCACTTGGGGCTGCTGCCATCCACTGCACAGGGACAGCCTAGGGCAGGAGCTGCTGTGGCATCTGCAGTGTCCCTTTGGCAAGGTCACCAACCTGTCTTGGCTGCATTTGCACTGAAATGGGTTGGGGTGGAAGGAACATTGAAGATCATCCAGTTCCAACCTCCCCACCCTGCCCAGGGACACCTCTCAACCAGACTCAGCTGCTCAGGGCCTCATCCAGCCTGGCCCTCAGCACCCCCAGCAAGGAGGCAGCCACAGCCTCCCTGGGCAGCCTGTGCCAGGCTCTCAGCACCCTCACACTCAACAACTTCTTGCTCAGCTCCAGCCTCACCCTGCTGTGCCTCAGCTCCAAACCGTTGCCCCTTGGCCTGTCTCAGGCCCCCTCAGCACAAGTCCCTCTGCAGCCTTCCTGCAGGATCCCTTCAGGCAGTGGCAGCAGCTCTGAGGTGCCCCTGGAGCCTTCTCCTCTGCAGGCTGCACCCCCCCAGCTCCCTCAGCCTGTGCCCACAGCAGAGCTGTTCCAGCCCTGACAGCATCTTTGTGGCCTCCTCTGGCCTCTCCTCCAGTTCTGTGTCCTCCTCCTGCTGGGGCCAGCAGCACTGGAGGCAGGATTGGAGGTGAGGTCTGAGCAGAGCCCAGGGTCAGGATCTCCTCTCCTGCCCTGCTGCCCACACTGCTCTGGCTGCAGCCAGCACACAGCTGCCTGTGGGCTGCAGGAGGGCACTGCTGGCTGCTGGGGCAGGAGGTTGCAGGACCTGCAGTTTGCACAGTGGTGCCTGGGATCCTCAACCCTGTGCTGTGCATGTTTATGTGTGCATAAAGCCTTTGTTGGGTGACAGCAGAATTTGTAAGGTAGCACAGAGTGCTTCTGACAAGAGGAATTTGTGCCTGCATGCACCCAGGCAGCCCAGGCAGGGGGAGGTGACAGCAGCCAGGAAGATTTGGTGAGCAGGCTGTGTGGTGATGGCTTCCATGGGTCTCACTCTGATGCTGGTTTCCTCTTCCCCTGCAGGTACTGCTTTGTCTTTGCTCTGGGATACCTCACCGTGTGCCAAATCACCAGAGTCTATATCTTTGACTATGGACAGTATTCTGCTGACTTCTCAGGGTAAGGAGCCAGAGCTGCTCTGCAGCCTGTCCTCTGCAGGGGCCCCAGGGCTGTCACTGCCTTGGGGGGGTCCTGAAGCAGCCTTTGGAACTCTGGGAGCAGGCTGAGTGTGAGCATGGGCATGGCCACACACAAACACTTCCATCTCTCTGCTTCCACCCTGCAGGCAGAGAGCCTGGGGACACTTGTGTCAGGTAGCAGCACAGAGCCATGGGCTGGTGCCTGCTGCTGCTGTCTGAAGGGCAGGCAAGGTTGGGCTCTGGGATTTACTGCTGCACTTGGGGCTTTGCCTGCTCTACAGGCCAGCCTGGCACAGCCTGCTAGCAGTTGGTGAGGGAAGCAGGAATGCTGGGTGGGAGTTCACTTGCAACTTCTTCCTGGGACTTTGATGTTCCAGAAGGAGAAAGCTGAAGGGAGAGGCCTTTAGGTGTGGTGGAGATGGGAAGTTGTGTCTCAGAGTGTTCCTGCTTTATAGAATGGAGTCAAACCTGTGTTTGGCTGGAGCTCCAGAGGAGCAGGGTTTCATCCAGCCTCACCACTCCTGGGGTTCTAGAAGAGAACTAAAAAAGGCAAGGTCTAAAGAAACCCTTCTTGGTGCTGCAGCCCCAGCAGCCATAACTCAGGTCTGCTCCTGTGGTGCTGCTTTTGGTGATCTAGAGGAGCACCACAGAGTGCACTGGGCTGGAAGGGACCCTCTAAGCTCATCTTAAGCAGGGGCACCTCCAGCTGGAGCAGCTTGCTCAGGTCCCCTCCAGTCTGGCCTTGAATGTCTCTAGGGAGGGAGCCTCAACCTGGGCAGCCTGTGCCAGTCTCTCCCCACCCTCCCTGTGCAGAACTTCCTCCTGGTGTCCAACCTAACTCTGCCCTGCTCCAGTTCAAAGCATTGCCCCTGCAGGTGCTCTGCAGTCCAGAGGTGTTTGTGGTTCTGCTCTGTCAGATACCTGAGGCTGCAGAGTGCTCTGGATGGCAGCAGCCTTTGAGCCCCAGTGTGAGCTGTGTGCTGCAGTGGAGCACTGCTCCTCAGCCTTGCTGCTTCTCACCCCTTGCTGCAGACAGGCAAATAGTCCAGAAGCTCAGCAGCCAGGCAGTAAGGTTGGAGAAGACCTTTAGGGTTGAGTCCAACCATCAACCCAACCCCACCATAGCCACTAAACCAAGGCCCATGTCCACACCTTTCTTGAACACCTGCAGGAATGGGGACTCCACCACCTCCTTGGGCAACTTCTGGAGATGCAGGGGAAGAAGGGAGCTCACAGAAATGACCAAAGTTGGCCAAGCAGCTGTGGAACCCTCCCCAGCAGCAAGGTCTTCCAGTGATGTTGCCATGGGTTCCTTTGGTGCTCAGCCCCAGAGGAGTTCTGGATGCCTGTGCCCAGCCATTGCCCACCTGAGGTGCCCAAGCTCTGCAGAGGGCCTGAAGCAATGTGCCAGTGTGCTGGCAGCAGAGGAAGCCCAGGACACCTCAGTTGCCTGTCCTGGCTTCAGCACTAGCAGATCCCAGCTGCCAGGAAGCTTTTCTCCACCTCCTTTGCCTGTCTGCCAGCACCTAGAAGGGGTTGTGAAAATCCTGGTTCACAGCCCTGCTGTTCCAGGGAGGGCTCTTCCTCTTTTCATCTCTGGCTCGTTACTCCTCAGCCAAGTCTCTGAAGATGGTGGAATAGCTCTTGGGAAGGGAAAGAGTGCCAGGGTGTGTGGGGGTGGCACTGAGAGGTGCTTCAGCCAGGGCCAGCCCAGGCTCTGATGAGCTCCTCCTGGGCTGCAGCCTTCCCCCAGGCACCATCCCTGCTGCTGGATGTCCACCTCCAGAAGGCAGAGACCTTCTGTTCAGAGCCAGCAGCAGGCAGCTCTGCAGCTCAGAGGCTGCAGGGAGGTACCAGGCAGGTACCAGCCCAGCCTCTTGCTCCTGGCTGACCCTTGAGAGCCACTCGAGGCTTGGCTCCAGGAGTTTGGGGCACTGAGGATAAACCTCAGTGCTTGGGTTGGGTTAGAAGGGATGGTGAAGATCATCTAGTCCAAGCTCCCTGCCATGGGCAGGGGCACCCAGGATGAGCTGGGTTAGAAGGGATGGTGAAGATCATCTAGTCCAAGCTCTCTGCCATGGGCAGGGACACCCAGGATGAGTTGTGTTAGAAGAGATGGTGAAGATCATCTGCTTCTAAGCCCCTGCCATGGGCTGTGCCATGGGCTTGGCACTAGATGATCTTGAACCTTCCATTAGGCCAAGTTGCTCAAAGCCTCACCTAGCCTGGCCATGAGCGCCTCCATGGAGGGGACATGCACAGCCTCCCTGGGCAGCCTGTGCCAGTGTCTGCACACCCTCACTGTCAAGAATTTCTTCCTGGTACCAAATTCAGCTTGGCTGAGCCTGAGCTTTCTCTGCTCTTTACACCTGAGAGCTTTCTTCTGAATGATTCTTGCTTTTGTTTGGTTTTTTTCCCAGCCCCATGATGATCATTACCCAGAAGATCACCAGTCTGGCATTTGAGATTCATGATGGTGAGACTGCTCTCAACTGTCTTTAATGTTTCCTACAGAAGGAGCTTGAGGAAAGTGAGCCAAGGGGCAGTGAGGCTGCTTTAGCCCAGCTTATGTCTTAGGGCAAGATGTGGGCTTGTGGTTCAGTTGGTTCTTCTGATGCTTGCTGATGGAAGTACCAAGGAATCATAGAGTCATAGAACAGGTTGGGTTGGAAGGGACCTTAAGGACCCTCCAGTTCCAAAAACTTGCCATGGGCAGGGACACCTCCCACCAGCCCAGGGTGCTCAGGGCCTCGTCCAGAGGAGATTGCTATGATGTAGTAGCTCTGAAATGACTTGAGGACATCAGAAATGACCTTGCAGCATGAGCAAAGAAAGCACTAAGTGGTGTGTGAGGGTTTCACTTGTCTTTATTACCTCTTTCTCCTCTCCCCTTCCCTAGGAATGTTTCGGAGAAATGAAGATTTGAGTCCCTCACAGAGGTGCTTGGCTGTAAGGTAGGCTTGGGGACATCTCTGAGCCTACTTGTGGGGGTGGAGAGAGCCTTTTGTGCTTTATGAATGCTCTGGGGAGGTGCTGGAGTTGACAGTGCAGATAGGGACTGAAGCTGCTCTGAGCAGCTCCATGCTCCCACTGCCTGCAGTTTCATTCAGAGCTCTTCTCCTCCACACCTCCACTGGCAGCAGGCTCTGTGCTTCCCTGAGGAGAACATCCCCAGTGGTAGGCAGTGCAGGCTGCTGCAGGGCACAGCAGGCAGGCTTGGGAACTTGGTGAAGAATGTGCCAGGTTAATTCACCTGCCCTCTTCTGCCCTCCTTACCCAAGAGCTGGGCAGGCAGCAGCTGGTGCTGCCCAGGGCACTCCTGCCTCACAGACCTCTCCTGCCTGCCAGTTCTGCCACTTAGCACTCTGGGACTGCTGCACTTCTTGGGGGGGGAAAAGGACAACAGGAGCCAGTCCCTTGTCAGTGGTGCCCTGAGACAGGACAAGTAGCAGTGGACACAAGCAGGAACCCAGGAGGTTCCACCTCAGCGTGAGGAGAAACTTCTCTGGAGTGAGGGTGCTGGAGGCCTGGAGCAGGCTGCCCAGAGAGGCTGTGGAGTCTCCTTCTCTGGAGACCTTCAGGCCCCACCTGGATGTGTTGCTGTGTGCCCTGCCCTGGGTGCCCCTGCTCTGACAGGGGTGGGGTTGGGCTCAATCTTCAGAAATCCTTTCCAGCCTCTACTGTTCTGTGATTCTGTGACCAGCGTTCAGGAGATCTGTCTGAAAATCACAGAGTGGGTTGGGTTGGAAGGGATCTCAGAGAGGCCATAGGCAGGGACACCTCCCACTAGAACAGGTCACTCAAGGCCTCATCCAGCCTGGCCTTGAACACCTCCCTGAGCAACCTGTGCCAGTGCCTCCTCACCCTCCCTGTCTGTGATCCACAACCTCCTTGGGCAACCTATTATAGTCTCTCCCCACCCTCACTGTCTGCTCCACAACCTCCCTGGGAAACTTGTGCCAGTGTCTCCTTACCCTCACTGTCTGTGCTCCACAACCTCCCTGGGCAACCTGTGCCAGTGTCTCACTTCCCTCACTCTCTGTGCTCCACAACCTCCTTGGGCAACTTGTTATAGTCTCTCCTCACCCTCACTGTCTGCTCCACAACCTCTCTGGACAACCTGTGCCAGTCTCTCCTCACCCTCCCTGTCTGTGCTCCACAACCTCCCTGGGCAGCCTGTGCCAGTGTCTCCTCACCCTCAATCTCTGTGCTCCACAACCTCCCTGGGCAACCTATGCCAGTGTCTCCTTCCCCTCATTCTCTGTGCTCCACAACCTCCCTGGGCAACCTGTGTCAGTGTCTCCTTCCCCTCATTCTCTGTGCTCCACAACCTCCCTGGCCAGCTTCTCCCCACCCTCACCATCAGGAATTTCCTCCTCCTCTCCACTCTCACTCTCCCCTCTCCCAGCCCCAAGCCATTGTCCCTCATCCCGTCACTGCCAGCCCTTGCCTGAAGCCCCTCCCCAGCATCCCTGCAGCCCCTCCAGCCCTGGTCAGGCTGAGCAGGGGTCGGATAAAGCCCACTGGAGCGTGGAGTGCCCCGAGCATGGGTTAGGAAGGGGCAGGCAGAGGGCTGGCTGCAGGGGGTTTGGTAAGCTGGACGTGGGCAGCTGCCAGCAATCCCATCTCACCAGTTGCTTGTCTTTGAATTGCAGACGCATGCCAAGTCTACTGGAGTATTTAAGTTACAACTGTAATTTCATGGGTGTCCTGGCAGGCCCGTTGTGCTCTTACAAAGACTATATTACTTTCATTGAAGGCAGATCATACCAACAGCCCGAAGCCAACGGGAAGGAAGACTCAAAGTGCCAGCAAACGGAGCCCTCCCCCAACGTAAGCTGAGCCCCTGCCCCTGCTGCCAGCAGCACAACCTTGCTCTGCAGCCCCTCGCTCCCAGCCATGACCTCAGAGCTCTGCCCGGGGCCTGGCACCTCCCTCCCAGGCTGAACCAGTAGGAGGAAATTCTTGGTGGAAAGAGTCACTGCCCCTTGGGATGGGCTGCCTGGGGAGGTGCTGGAGTGCTCAGCCCTGGGGGGTGTTAGAGAGTAGGCTGCATGAGGCACTGAGGGCCAGCAGAGTTAGGTGATAAGTTGGACTGGAGGATCACAGAGGTCTCTTCCAACCTACTTAATTCAGTGAATGTGAGCCCCAGGCATAGGGAGGTGTAGAGGATGCTCCATAGGGGTGTGGCAATGGGACAAGGAACAGCAGCTTGAAGCTGAAATGAGAGATTCACATAACCTCAGAGCTCTGGCTGGAGCCTGTGTCCAGGGCCTGGCACCTCCTTCCCAGGCTGAACCAGTAGGAAGAAGTTCTTCACAGAAAGAGTCACTGCCTTTTGGGATGGGCTGCCCAGGAGCCAGCAGTGTGCCCAGGTGGGCAGCAGAGCCAATGGCATCCTGGGCTGGCTGAGGAGCAGTGTGGGCAGCAGGAGCAGGGCAGTGCTTGTGCCCCTGTGCTCAGCACTGCTCAGCACACACCTTGAGTGCTGTGTCCAGCTCTGGTTGCCTCCATCCCAGAGAGATCAACGTTGAGGTGCTGGAAGGTGCTGAGAGAAGGGCAGCAAGGCTGGGGAGGGGCCTGGAGCACAGCCCCAAGAGGAGAGGCTGAGGGAGCTGGGGGTGTGCAGCCTGCACAAGAGGAGGCTGAGGGCAGAGCTCATTGCTCTCTGCAGCTGCCTGCAGGGAGGTTGTGGCCAGCTGGGCTTGGGCTCTGCTGCCAGGCAGCCAGAGACAGAAGGAGAGGACAGAGGCTGAAGCTGTGGCAGGGCAGGCTGAGGCTGGATGTGAGGAGGAAGTTCCTGGCAGAGAGAGTGATTGGCATTGGGATGGGCTGCAGGGGAGGTGGTGGAGTCCCCATCCCTGGAGGTGTGTCAGAGGAGGCTGCATCAGGCACTCAGTGCCAGGGGTTAGTTCATTAGCAGGTGTTAGGTGCTAGGTTGGACTGGAGGATCTCAGAGGTCTTTCCCAACCTACTTAATTCTGTGATTGTGAGCCTGAGGTGTAGGTAAGTGTAGAGGATGCTCCATGGGGGTGTGGCAATGGGTCAAGTGTGATGGTTTGGGAGTCACTACCCCCCACCCCCGCTTCTGAATTCACTCAGACTAGACTCAGGCAGCTGGAAGTTAAGGACTGAAGCTTTCTGTTCACAGCTCAGCACAACAGACAAGCAGAAATTTACAATAGGTTACAAATATTTACAGCCACATACTGAAATACAGAAGTTAAAAGTAATGCATAAACACGAAAGCCCTCCCAGAAATCAGAGTGCCCTGGAGGGGCTCCCAACTACTCTTCCACCTTCTACCTTCAATTTGGAGCTGAGACAGAGCAGGGTTGGACTGGAGCTAAGCAAGAAGTTGTTAAGTGTGAGGGTGGTGAGAGCCTGGCACAGGCTGCCCAGGGAGGCTGTGGCTGCCTCCTGCCTGGGGGTGTTGAGGGCCAGGCTGGATGAGGCCTTGAGCAGCTGAGTCTGGCTGAGAGGTGTCCCTGGGCATGTCAGGAGGCTGGAGGAGATGAGCTCTGAGGTCCCTTCCCACTCTTGCAATATAAATTTCTGGTTTCTGTGGTGTCAGAGTTCCCCTGCAGCTCATGGCCTCTTCATTCCTGAACAGACTTCTCTGGGAGTGTTGAAAACTTCAGAGTGAGTGAAACTAAACTTTGAAATTAATGATTCCAGACTTGTGAAGAGTGAGCAACCCTCCTGGGCTGAGCAGTCCAGAGGTTAGTCAGTGCTGCCCTGGCACAGAAGCTGCTGCCAATAGTTAGGTTGGTTGAGGAAATGGAAGTTCACTTTTTCCAAATGCATTTCTGTAGGTCACTGAGCAATGAATTGTTCTGGTGTCAGGTGAGGACTTGGTTTTGCTGCAGCTGTCTTCAAAAGCTGAGTGCTGTAAAGAAGCCCCAGGCCATAGTTTAATAACCTGTGCTTCTGTTATCAGGTACTCACTGGTAAGGCTGGGAACAGCTTTGTCAGTGTCAGAGTTAAGGTCTTTATCAGTGAGCTAGAGGAGGAGATGGTACAGAAGTGCTGCAGTCTTGGGATGCTGGAAAGAAATGCAGGAGTGCCCAAAGAGCAGGGTGCCAAAGAACTGCCAGTGAGGGAGGAGGAAGGTCACAGAGTCAGAGAACTGTTTGGGTTGAAAAAGGCCTCTGAGGTCACCCGGACCCACACCAATCCAGCCCCACCATGGACACCAGACCATGGCCCCAAGGCTCTGGAACACCTCCTGCCATGGGGACTCCACCACCTCCCTGGGCAGCCTCTGCCAGCTCCTCACCACTCTTGCACCAAAGACATTTTTCCTCCTCTCCAACCTGACCCTCCCCTGGCACCATCCCAGGCCATTTCCTCTGCTGCTCTCACCTGAGCCTGGGGAGCAGAGCCCAACCCCCCCTGACTGCAGCCTCCTCTCAGGGAGCTGCAGAGAGCAATGAGCTCTGCCCTCAGCCTCTCTTCTCCAGACTAAAGCTACATGAAGTAGCTGTGAAACCTCTTGTGTAGGTGCTTGGGCAGTGTGTTGCTGGAGGACCTTGCAGGGAGGGTAGTACCTGCCCTTGTGCTGAGATCAGAGCAGTGACTGCTCCCTGAAGGCAGCACATAACACAGTCCATGCTGTGTGCTCCTGCCCTCCCTCTTCTATCACAGCAGCTTAGAAATGTCTTCCTTACTGTCCATGCTCTTCAGTGTGGTGGCTGCAGCAGGACTGGGTCTTGAGGACATCTGAGTCCAGACCCTACCTGAACAACATCTTTCAAATCTGTGTGGGCATCTTCTTTGACCCCTCAGAGCTCAGTGGCTGTAGCTGGGCAATGGTCTGTAGAGGACAGAGCTGGTTGGGCTGGAAGCTCAGCAGTTACTTCCCAGGGGCATGGAATGGCTTCAGTTGGAAGGCATCTTAAGGACCATCCAGTTCCAACCCCCTGCCATGGGCAAGGACACCTCCCACTAGCCCAGGGTGCTCAAGGCCTCATCCAGCCTCCAGGCATGAGGCTCCCACAACTTCTCTGAGCAGCCTGTGCCAGTGTCTCACCTCTCTTAGAGAATTTCTTCCTAGTGTCTCAGACTTCTTCCTAACCTCTCTGCTGGTTGGTTCAGAATTGAGGTGTTGCAGTCACCTCCCAGAGATGGGTGAAGGCTTGAGCTGGGCAGCAGTTGGAGCATCTGCATTATGCCAAAGAGGACCAAAATGAACTCAAGCTTTGCCATTGTTTCAATGTCTGCAGCAACTGTGCTCATCTTGTCCTAGACAGTTCACTGTGTGTGGCAGTGCCTTAGCAGCTTAGCCTGCTTCAGCAGCTGGCCACTGAAGGAAGGAAAAAGGAAACAGGGAGTTGCAGAACTTGAGCATCTGGAAGGCCTCTTCCAACCAAAAGGGTTCTGTGGCTCCAGAAAGTGCTCCCCAGAGGACTCTCTGGTTCCAGAAGGTGCTCCCCTAAAGGTTCTGTGGTTCCAGAAGGTGCTCCCCAAAGGGTTCTGTGGTTCCAGAAGGTGCTCCCCAAAGGGTTCTGTGGATCCAGAAGGTGCTCCCCAAAGGGTTCTGTGGATCCAGAAGGTGCTGCCGTTGCTGAAGGGTTTTTAGAGGCTCTCTGTGATTAGTTTGGGTTTGCTGTGTCTGCCAGAGTGCTGCTCACAACTTCATCATGACCATCCTGTTCCTTGAGCCTCCATACCCTGGTGCTAGGTGTTTTGGGGGAGCAGTGTGTTCTGCTGACTTATATTTACACGTGCTCAGGGAGGGAAGGTTCTGACTTGCCTTGGTTTTGACACAAAGTCTCCCATCTTCAACTTTTCAGATGGCTGTGGCACAGAAGCTCTTAATCTGTGGTCTGTCCTTGCTCTTCCACATGACCATTACCCAAACTTTGCCTGTGGAGTACAACATTGATGAGCACTTCAGAGCTACAGCTTCATGGCCTGTAAGGTGCTTCTACCTGTACTTGTCTCTCATGGCTGCCAGACCCAAGTATTACTTTGCATGGACCTTAGGTAAGTGCATCCATCACGAGCAGGAGGCATGCAGGCTGTGCATGCAGCTTCAGCTGGGTGCTGCAGACTGAGGGTGCAGTACCAAGGGGCAGTGCCCTCTTGAAGCCTCCAAGTCAGTGCTGCACTGAGCTGTGCTGTGGTGTTTGCAAAGCCTGAGTGGTGTGTGTGGAGAAACCAAACCCAGCAGCAGGCCCAGCACAGTGCTGCTGAGGACCCTGGAAGGGACCTCAAAGATCTTCCAGTGCCAACCCCCTGCCATTGGCATGGACACCTCCTACCAGCCCAGCTTGCTCAAGGCCTTGTCCAACCTTTCCTTGAACACCTCCATGGAGGGGGCAGTGTCTCCTTCCCCTCACTCTCTGTGCTCCACAGCCTCCCTGGGCAGCCCGTGCCAGTGTCCCTGGATTAGCAGAAGGACTTTTGGAATTTGATACACTTCAGTTTCAGTCTTCATTTCCCCATAGAGTGGTGAGACACTGGGACAGGTTGCCCAGGGATGTGGTTGAGGATGTGGCTGAGGCCCCATCCCTGGAGACATTCAAGGCTGGACTTGATGTGGCCCTGGGCAGGCTGTGTCCTTGTTGGGAGGTGTCCCTGCTGAGTGCAGGGGGCTTGGACAGGATGCCCTTGGAGGGTCCCTTCCAGCCCAGTGCAGAATGTGAAGGTTGTGCTGAGCAGCAGGTCTCAGCCATGGCCTCTGATGGCAGCCATGGGATGGGAGGTGCAGCTTCAAGAACATTTTGCCTTTCACTCGATGTCGTTTGCTGCTCCACAGCTTGGTGCTGGGTTTGATTTCCCAAAGTGCTGGATTTGTAGAAGCTGCCATCTTGCAAGTGGCTCCCAAAGCAGAGTCCATTGTAGATGTTTGTGTCACAGCTCTTTGGAAGGGACCATGTGGAACAAAGAGCTGCAGAGAGCTGGAGCGTGGCGGAGCAGAGTGACTCACAGCTGCAGCTTCCACTCCTGGGCAGTGAATGAGGCTTTCAGCTGGGCTGGGCTCTGGAACATTGTGCTCTTGTGCACCACTGTCAGCATGTGTGGGGAGCAGGAGACAGCTGAAAAAGGAAGAGTCTTCATGGGATTTTTTCCCCTGGAGTAGTTGAGATGAGGTTGCTCTCGCACAGTTGGTAGCAGGGCAGAGCCAGCATCCCTTTGCTGAGGCACTGAAGGAGATCAATGATAGCAACTCTGCTTTTAGTTTGCTGAAAGCTTCCTTGGACTTCTCTCCTTCTGCTTTGCCTCACCTGAACTTCTAATGGTGTGAGGAGAATGTGAGCTCCCTCAGCAGGTGAGTGGGTGTTGTGCATTGCTGCTCTTTACACCTAAGAAGAGAAAGAACTCTTCATCACCCCAAATGAGTGCTCACTAAATGCTGCTGAATGGGATGAGAGCTTGCTCTGCCTGCTGGCACTGCAGGTTAGGAAGAAGTTCTTGACAGTGAGGCTCTGTCCAGCCTGATCTAGGGCAGGGTGTCCCTGCCCATGGCAGGGGGGTTGGAACTGGATGATCCTTATGGTCCCTTCCTACCCTGACTGATTCTATGATTCTAGGGAGACACTAGCACAGGTTGTCCAGGGAGGCTGTGGATGCCCCCTCCCTGCAGGTGCTTAAATCATAGAATGGGTTAGGTTGGAAGGGAGCTCAAAGCTCAGCCAGTTCCAACCCCCCTGTGCCACAGGCAGGGACACCTCCCACTAGAACAGGTCACTCAAGGCCTCATCCAACCTGGCCTTGAACACCTCTGGGGAGGGAGCATCCACAACCTCTCTTGCAACCCATTCCAGTGTCTCACCATCCTCACTGCAAACAACTTCTTCCTAACATCCAATTACAATCTCTCCTCTGACACTTCAAACCCATCCCTCCTCCTCCTCCTCCTCTCATCCCCAGCCCTTGTCAATAGTCCCTCCCCAGCCCTCCTGCAGCCCCCTGCAGATCCTGCAAGGCCACTCCAAGGTCTCCTGGCAGCCTTCTCCTCTGCAGGCTGCAGAGCCCCAACTCTCTGTGCCTGTGCTCAGAGCAGAGCTGCTGCAGCCCTCTCAGCTGCATCTTGGTGGCCTCCTCTGCACTGGCTCCACCACTTGCCTGTGCTGCTGGTGCTGGGGGCTGCAGAGCTGCAGACAGTGCTGCAGGTGGGGTGTGAGGAGAGCAGAGCAAAGGAGGCCAGGTTGGATGAGGCCTTGAGCACCCTGGGCTGGTGGAGGTGTCTCTGCCCATGGCAGGGGTTTGGCACTGAGGTTCCTTCCAAACTAACCCATGCTATGAGTCTGTGAATTTGTTCTTCTGTCAGATTGCAGCAGGGAGGTGTGAGTAGGTGACATGAGAGGGAGGAAATCTGCAGTGTGAGCTGGGCAGTGCTGCCTTTCCTCCTGTCTCTTGTGTCTCAGTGTCTGGACTGAACAATGCCTGTGTCCCAGGGGGGGTTCTCTGTTGTGCCAGCTCCAAAAGTCATCCTCAGCGTTCAAAGAAGATTCATGTGCAGCCTTTAATGCATGATAAATACTCTGAGCAAGCTGCTGTGTGCAGTGCAGCTCACAGTTGCTGTCTGTGCTCTTGTTTCACTGCAGCAGATGCAATAAATAATGCAGCAGGGTTTGGCTTCAGAGGCTACGACAAAACCGGAGCCACACGTTGGGATCTCATCTCAAACCTGAGGATCCAGCAGATAGAGGTTGGTTTGGCACTCCTGCTCAGCTTCTTGCTTGTGACTTAAAGGACTTCTACACATTCTGTTCCTCAAGCCAGTGGCAGTTCCAGGTCACAAATGCCATGGCCACACCCTTGGAAAAGGCTGAGGAATAAAGCCTGCTTTGAGTATCTGCTGCTTGCCAGCTGACAGCCAAAATACTTTGTGGTGGGAAGCAGCTGAGCAGTGTGGCCAGAAGGAGTTGAGTATTTAGCCAATAATTAAGTTTACTAAATATTACCAACCTGAACTCATCAGTAAAGCTGTGAAGCTTTTATCATTTCCATGTAAGAACTTTGAGATCTTTTGTAACTCTCTGCAATTACAGAAATAATTCCTGTGGTGGTTTTTTTGTTGTTTTTTTTGTTTCCTCTTCACAGTTTTCCACAAGTTTCAAGATGTTCCTTGATAACTGGAATATCCAAACAGCTCTTTGGCTGAAAAGGTATGGATCTCTGCAAGGAAAGCTGCTCTTAGAGAAGTGTTTCTCTGAAGAGAATTTAACAGTGAAAGCTCAACCTCACAGCCCAGCAGCTGTTAGCAGCTGCATGAGACTCGAGGTAGAGCCTCTGGCTTCTCATCCTGGTGGCACCACCAGTACAGCCTCTGGCTTCTCATCCTGATGGCACCACCAGTAAAGCCTCTGGCTTCTCATCCTGGTGACACCACCAGTAAAGCCTCTGGCTTCTCATCCTGGTGACACCACCAGTAAAGCCTCTGGCTTCTCATTCTGATGGCACCACAGGACAATGGTTTAAACTGCAGCAGGGCAGAGTTAGGTTGGACATCAGGAGGAAGTTCTGCACCAAAGGGTGATGGAACACTGAAAGAGGTTGCCCAGAGATGTGATGGAGACCTGATCCCTGGAGACATTCGAGGTCAGGCTTGATGGGGCTCTGAGCTGCCTGATCTAGTTGGGGATGTCCCTGCTGACTGCAGGGGCTTTGCACAAGATGATCTTGCAGGATCCTTTCTGACCTGATGCATTCTGTGATTCAGTGAGCTTAGGGCTTCTCTCTTAGTGGGCTGAATCCCCATCCCTGGAGGTGAGATGTGGTGCTGAGTGTCCTGGTTTAGCCCCAGCCCTGGCAGAGTCAGGTGATGGTTGGAATCAATCTCAGAGGGCTTTTCCAACCCAACCCATTCTCTGATTCTCTGCTTTCTTGAGTTCTCTGCAGTGGTCAGGGGTGTGGCCCTTGCCTAGTGCACCAGAAAATCAGCCAGAACCCTTGGGCCAGCTGCAGTGCTCCAGCAGCTGCAGCTCATGCATGGCTTTGAAGATCCACCTTGCACACCTCACTTGCTTCCCATTTATACAGGTCCCCAGAATTGTAGCCACTTCCCTCACCAGACATGGAACAGGTTGCCCAGGGAGGTTGTGTCTGCTCCCTCCCTGGATGTGTTCAAGGCCAGGCTGGATGAGGTCTTGAGCGACCTGATCTAGTGGGAGGTGTCCCTGCCTGTGGTGGGGGGTTGGAACTGGCTGAGCTTTGAGGTCTCTTCCAACCTAAACCATTCTATGATTCTATGACATCAGCATTTCTCCTCTTCTGATGCTCTAAGCTGAGCCCTCGGATTCAGAGGACCCTGGCAGTGTGTTAAACAAACTCCTCCTTGTGGAAACACACCGAGAGGACCTACAGACTATAAAGAGGAGCTGAACACTTGGTGTGGGTCACAAACTGCAGCAGGTCCAAAGAACTGTCCATCCAAGCCAGGTTAGAGCAGACAGACAGACAAATTAGAGCAGCAGTTAGCCAGGTTAGAGCAGCCAGACAGAGAGTTAGGTTAGAGCAGCCAGAGAGTTAGGCAGGTTAGAGCAGACAGTTAGATTAGAGCAGCAGTTAGCCAGGGTAGAGCAGACAGACAAATTAGAGCAGCAGTTAGGCAGGTTAGAGGAGGCTGACAGACAAATTAGAGCAGACAGACAGCCAGGTTAGAGCAGACAGCCAGGTTAGAGCAGCAGTTAGGCAGGTTAGAGCAGCCAGAGAGTTGAGTTAGACAGGTTAGAGCAGCCAGTTAGCAGTGGTGGATCTCAGCAGCATCTCTCACAGCAGTGCTCCCTGGCTGGGGGAGCTGTTGTGGTTCCCCTCCCCTTGCCCATTCTTACCCCAGACACCAGCTCATTCCATTGTCCTTGGCCATGATTGCAACACCTCTGTGGTTCTTGTTGCTCTCTTCTGGTATGTCTCCAACCTTCCAGTCTCCTTGCAGGGGGTGTAGTACTCAGCTAAGACCTCCAAGGCCTTTCCCAGGCTTGTTGGAGGCAGAGCTGAGTGGCTTGAGTGTGTTCCTGACCTTGGTTGCCCTCAGGTGTGGTTTGTGTCTGCCTGCAGCAGCCATCCCCTGTTGATTCATGCTCAGCTGCTGCTCAGTGTTCCGTGGTGTTGGTTCATAGTCATGCTCAGCCACAGGCTTGCAGTACAGCTACAGCAATGGTTTGCATCTTCTGCTTCTTATTTATTAGGTGTTCTGAATTTTGGACTTCATAGAATGTTAGAACTGTTAGGATTGGAAGGGACTTTTGAGAGCATCATGTCCAACCACTGGCCTACAGCTCACAATCATTTTGTCTTCTTAGTGGAGTCCCTGTCCCTGCTGGTGCTCAAGAAGTGTGTAGATGTGGCACATTGGGACAGGATTTAATGACCATGATGCTGTTAGGCCAATGGTTGGAGTCCTAGAATGGCTCAGGCTGGAAGGGACCTCAGAGCTCATCTCCAACCTCCTACCATGCCCAGGGACACCTCTCAGCCAGACTCAGCTGCTCAAGGTCTCATCCAGCCTGGCCCTCAACACCCCCAGGCAAGAGGCAGCCACAGCCTCCCTGGGCAGCCTGTGCCAGGCTCTCACCACCCTCACACTCAACAACTTCTTCCTCAGCTCCAGCCTCACCCTGCTGTGCCTCAGCTCCAAACCATTGCCCCTTGGCCTGTCTCAGACCCCCTCAGCACAAGTCCCTCTGCAGCCTTCCTGCAGGATCCCTCCAGGCAGTGGCAGCAGCTCTGAGGTGCCCCTGGAGCCTTCTGCAGGCTGCACCCCCCCAGCTCCCTCAGCCCAGCTATCTCAGAGGGTTTTTGCAACCAAAACCATTCTATGACTGTTGTGGCTTTCAGAACATCATTGCAGCCTGGCAGGACCATTTTGGACTCTAGTGCTCTATCTGCCAAGCAAACAGTGCCAGTCTTGCCCACCCCAGAAACAGGAAGGGAAGACAGGGTGGAGGAAGATACTTCTGAGTCTACCTCCTGAGCTGGTAATGAAAGTGGAGAAGCAGAGCAAAGGCAGGACCTTGCTGAAGAGCTGCTGCATCTTCCCAGTTCTGCAGCAAACCTGGCCCAGCTGTGGCTAAATGGATTTTCCTCAGGGGTGCCCACAGCTCCTTGGTTTCTCTGGCAGGTGAAGCATCCCAAAGTGATTCGTTATGGACAGATCCAGGAGGACTTTCAGCTGACTTTTTACTCTTTGGAGTTGAAGCCTGAGGAGTCTTTTTCTTGTCTCTCTCTTACCTGGCTTAGTAAGGTCTCAGATGTGGTTAATTTATCTCTGTCAGCTTTGCAGAGGAAAAAAATGCTTGAAGTAGTTTTGAAAACCTTGATAAATGTCTTCAGGCTTTATTGCCTGAGTGACTGTTGGGCAGTGAACTCTCGCTGCAGGGTGAATCTCAGTGCTACAGGAGGTGCTTTGGGGGTGGTTGCTGTTCTGGGTTAATGAACACTTCTAAGCACACCTCTGTCACCACTCCCAAGGTGTTGGAGATGTTCCCTTGGGTACACAGAGCTCATGCTGCTGGTGGGGCAGCTTCTGGCTGCCTCAGACTGGGTTTTGGTGAGCAGAATTTTGCCTGGAGACGTCTCCCGGGCTTGAGACAATTTTCTAATGCTTTGGTGCATTTCTGGCTGACAAATCCTGTCCCAAAAAGCTCCTTTGAGATTCCCTGGTTGCTGCTTAGTCTGACCAGTGCTGCTCTCCTCTTTGAAGAGGTCTGCTCTGGGCAGGTGTCCTGGGGTGTGTTTGTGTGCATGTTCTCATCTGCCAGCCAAGCCCCATGGGGAGGGGAGGAGGATGTGCTTGGTACCCTCTTCTGAAGCCCTCCTGAGATAAAGCTGCCCACACCTCTTTGACTGGAATTCAATAAATTCATCAGGGCCCTTCTGAGCTTCCCTCCTGCAGATCCTTTTCTCCTTCTGCTCCTCAGCACTGACTGCAGCCCTTGGTGCTGGCAGCCTTGGCTGGAGGTTGTAGTGAGGCAGTGCTGTGAGTGGAGTTCTGCTGCCCTCCGTCCTTAGCTCCTTGTTGCCCTGCCCTGGTCCTTGCCCTGTGTGTACAAAGCCTCCTCACACGCTGCTGCCAAGGCCCTGTGCCACTCACAGCTCATCTCTTCAGACCTGCTTATGCTGTGGTGTCTGCTCCATCTCAGTTTGTGCATCTCTTTCCATGTTTCCTATTGCTTTTTTGTTTTCAGATCATTAAAGACCTCTTGGTGAAGCCATGTCAGGACCTTGCCATGTTCCCTGTCACTCTTCCACACCCTGATGGTTTGTCATTGTCTCATTTAATGTTGTCTTCTAGAAGCTGCCTGTCTGGAATTCCTTTTTCCCTTCTTCCTTCTAGACTCCCTTGTGGTAGGTCCTTGCCCCCATTTCCAAACAGCAGACTTCAGCATTCTCCTGTACTCAAGACCCTCCCATCCCTGCAGTCATTAGCCCCAGTCTCATTGCCATGCTCACCTCATGGCCCCACACAGCCACCATCAAAGCTCTTGGCAGCTGTCTCCTTTTCACTTGCTCCTAGCAGCTGCTTTCTTGTCATGAAGAATCCCTCCCTGACTCACAGCAGGGGTCTGTGGGATGCTCTGTGCCTTCCAGTGTAGCTGCTCAAACACCTTCTTGGGTGGCTTGAGAACCCCCTGTAGAGTCTGTAGGCTGCTAGAGGCTCCTGGACTGCTGATCTTACCTCCTGCCTATGCTCACACTCATGAGGCTGTTGCTGCACTGAGGGTTTAGTCCTGGAGACTGAGCTAGGAGTGATGAACTGAACCAACTCAGCCAGGGTATTCAGAAGGTTTCTGTCATCAGAGGAGAAACAATCTGGAGCAGGAGGTAGAGGATAAAAATAGGGCAAACTTCAGGCATGCACAGGATGATGCAGGAGAGCTGGAGAGGGACTTTTGACCAAGGCATGTGGTGACTGGACAGGGGGTGAGTGCTTCAGACTGGAAGAAGCCCAACTGAGATTAGACAGGAGGAAGAAATTCTTCCCCATGAGGGTGATGAGGCACTGGAACAGGTTGCCCAGAGAAGTTGTGGAGTCACCAAGCCTGGAAGAGTTCAAACTCAGGTTGGATGAGGCCTTGAGCAACCTGAGCTGGGAGGAGGTGTCCCTGCCCATGGCAAGGGGTTGGAACTGGATGAGCTTTAAGGTCCCTTCCAAGCCAACCTGTGTTCTAGGTGCCACCTGTGATGGCACTGAGCCCGGGCTAGCAGCGAGGGCTGCTGTGGGAGCTGTGAGCAGCTGCAGTGCTGTCTGGCAGTCAGCAGAGAGTGGCAGCTCAGGGTGTGCTGGGGGTGCAATGCTGGCTGGGAGGGCTGCTGCTGACTGCTCTCCTGTTGTCTGTCTTGCCAGAGTGTGCTACGAGCGAGCCACCTTCAGCCCCACCATCCAGACCTTCATCCTCTCTGCCATCTGGCACGGGGTCTACCCGGGGTACTATTTAACATTTCTGACAGGAGTGCTGATGACACTGGCAGCACGAGCTGTAAGTACCAACCACCTCTCTTCTCTAATCAGCAGCAGCAGCTTTGTGCAGGGAAATGGCTCTGTGCTCTCCTTCAGAGCTGCAGTTGGCAGCTGAGGCAGCCTGGCTGTGGGGTCTGCCTTCTGGGTGAGGAGAGCAGCCTGGGGAGTGCCTGTGAGGAGGAGCTGATGGCTGTGGAAGCAGCCAGAGTGCACTCAGCAGCTCTGCAGCATGTTTTCTGTGGGAGCTCTTCCCCTGTTTCAGCTGCTGGGGTCTGTCTGTGCCAGGCTGAGCAGGATGCTGTTATCTCAGCCCCTCGGGGCCAGTTTGCTGCTGCTGGAAGCATCACTGATGGTGACTCGCTTAAAATCTGCTGCCTGCTTCTGGAGCCTGCCCCCTCCCTCCCCTCTGCACAGCACTGGGGGAGGATTCTAACTGAAGAACGTTCCTCCTCAAGCAGCAGGTACAAGTCTCTCCTGCAGCTGCTGTTCAGAAGTGGCCAGGCAGTGCAGCCACCTTAGCAAGGTGCTGCAGCTGCTCTTCAGAAGCAGAGGGAAGTGGCAAAGCTGCTGAGAAACCTCTCTCAGCCCTGCTTGAGAAATCTGCAGGAGAGCAGAGGCAGCTTCCTCAGTTACTCAACATACAAATGAAATCAGAGTGGTCTGGGTTGCAAGGCACCTGCAAAGGTCATCCAGTCCAACCCCTCTGCAGTCTGCAGGAGCATCCTCAACTAGATCAGGTTGCCCAGAGCCCTTTCTCCTGGAAGAAGCAGAAGTGAAGCAGGCAGCTCTGTGTCGGTGCAGTGGCTGGGGGAAGGTGGCACTGCAGCTTTGCAGTCTGCTGACAGCAACCAACCAGATGCTTCTCTTCCTTCCCAGCCCTTGTCTGCTGCTTTCTCTACAAGGAGGACAGCTCCCTTCTCCTTCCCACACTCCGTCACAGTGAACTCGTGGCCCTGATCAGCCAGGGGCTGGTGCAAAAGCCAAGCTCAGGGACAGTTCCCAGGCAGAAGCTGCTGTGTTCCCTGAGCAGGGTGAGCCCAGCCAGCTTGGAGTGGTTGCTGTACTTGTGAGCTGTGTTCATGCTTGTGTCAGTCCACAGGCTGCTAAATCCAGATATCCAAATATGAGTGTCTGTCTTAACAGGTACCTCTCATCAGCTGCTAAGGTAGCTCAGAGCTAGCTCAGCAAGTTGTGAACTCTGCTAGACTGGAACTGCAAAGCTTGGCAGCTCTCATCCAAGGAAGTTGTTAGCAGTGAGGGTGGTGAGACACTGGCACAGGTTGCCCAGGGAGGTTGTGGAGCAGAGAAGATCCCATTCTGTGCTTCTGTGCTCCATAACCCCCCTGGAGGTGTTCAAGACCAGGCTGGATGAGTCCTTGAGCCACCTGTTTTAGTGGGAGGTGTCCCTGCCTGTGGTGGGGAGTTGGAAGTGGCTGAGCTTTGAGCTGCCTTCGAACCTAACCCATTCTGTGATTCTATGAGCTGCCTGCTGCGAGAGGCATTTCACCCAGCTGCAGCATTTCCACTCGCCCTGTGAGCAGAGGGGAAGTGCAGCAAACTCTGCCCAGTGAGAGAGCTCCCAAAGTTCTCTCCTAAGCTAACTTCTTCTCCACTCTTTCAGATCAGAAACAACATCAGGCACTACTTTGTGGAGTCTGCTGCAGTCAAAGCGTGCTACGACGTCGTCACGTGGGTGGCAACTCAAGTAGCAATCAGTTACACAGTGGTGCCCTTTGTGCTGCTCTCTGTGAGGCCTTCCCTCACCTTCTACAGGTAGGCACAGCCTGGCAGAAGGGTTTGCTGCCATCGTGAGATAGAGCAAACTGCTGCAGGGCTTGGGCTGGAGTCGAGTCTGTGCTGGGCATGGGGAACCAGGAAGGGCTTTTTGCTGTGGAGCCACAGAATGGCTGAGCTTGGAAAGGACCTCAGGGATCATCTACTCCAACCTAAGCCATAGACTTGTGTATCCCAGGGTAACCAACCTGACCCAGAGGGTGCCCCTGATGTTGCTGTACCTTGAACTATTCTATAGCAGGACTAGAGAGAGACTTCCCAAAAGTAACCTGTGGCATAAGTTGACAGCAGACACCACTCTGCACCCCGTGCTGAGGAAAGTCTTCACTTCTGATTGCCCCAGGGATCAGTGCAGGTTGGGGCTGAGCTGCTGGAGAGCAGCTCTGGGGGACAGGCTCTGGCAGTCCTGGTGGGCAACAGGATGCTCAGGAGCCAGCAGTGTGCCCTTGGGGCCAAGGCCAGGGGCATCCTGGGGTGCATCATACGAGTGTGGCCAGCAGGGCAAGGAAGGTTCTTCTTCACCTCTACTCTGCCCTGGTGAAGCCACACCTGGAGTATTGTGTCCAGGTCTGGGCTCCCCAGTTCAAGAGGGACAGGGATTTGCTGGAGAGGGCACAGCAAAGGGCTACAAAGCTGCTGAGGGAGCTCTGTGTTGAGGACAGGCTGAGAGCCCTGGGGCTGCTGAGCCTGGAGGGCAGCAGCCTGAGGGGATCTGATCAGTACTGATCAAGAGTGGGGGTCAGGAGGGTGGGCCCAGGCTATGTTCAGTGGTGCCCAGAGACAGGACAGGGGGCACAAAGTGGCACCTCAGAAGTTCATCTGAACATGAGGAGGAACTTCTGTAATCTCAGGGTGCTGGAGCCCTGGAGCAGGCTGCCCAGAGAGGCTCTGGAGTCTGCACCCCTGGAGCGATTCCAGCCCCACCTGGATGTGCTCCTGTGTGCCCTGCCCTGGCAGATCTCCAGAGGTCCCTTCCAACCTCTCCTGTGTGTTATGTGCTCATTACCTTCCTCAGAGGACACATCAATGCCTTCCTGTCTCACCTGCCAAGCAGAATCAGAACCGTTGAGGCTGGAGGAGACCTCTGAGCTCCTCAAGGCCTGGAGCTCCCAATCCCACCCCTGCTGCCATGTACAGCAGGCAGGGAGGCTCGGGCAGTTTATTCCTTAAGCATCCTGGCAGAGTGGTCAGAGTCTGACTGGATTTTTGTTTGTCCATTTGCTTTTTTAGCTCCTGCTATTTCTGTCTTCACGTTGGCAGCATCCTGGTCTTGTTGGTTTTCCCATTGAAAAGAACTCAAAGGAGCAGTCAAAAGCATGAAAGCCTCCAGCCAGCCTGGCCCAGGAAACTTGAAGAAGAAAACCTTTTGCAAAAGAACAATTATTCCACAACAAATCATAGTTTCAGCCAGAGCCAAGAAATAAGCTGCAGATACCAAGCCCTGAAGCAGTGATGGGAGAATTGCTGTGCCCGAGCGATTTTGTATGTTTTCAGCAGAACCCATTTCTAGCACCTTTTCAGGGGGTTTGTATTCGTTTGCAGAGATGTTTAGTAAGACAAGAATGCATTACCGAGGGAAACCACAGCCACTAGCAGGACTGGAAACAGAAACCAATTAACCCCTCCCCTGCCATGTCCCCGTGGGTCACGCCTTACCTGAAGACCTTGCCAGGATCTCGGTGGGCACTCAGGACTTGCAGTGGATGTCCCTGGGGTTTGTCCGTGGGGTCAGCTGTGTGCCCTTTGCTGAATGTACTTTGTGTGTCCCGAGGCACTGGTGGTGTGGAATCAAATGGTGTCCACCTAGGAGGAACAAATGGAAAGGGATTTTCCCAAGGGAACGACTTGCCTTAAACCCTCGATTTACTGAAGGATGGTTTCCAGGTGGGGAGTTTTCAAGCCTGCTTCCCTGTGGGAAGCACATTTCTAACATTGGATGCTATGAAGAAGATGAAAGTAGGGAGAGTCAAGCCACGAGGAGGCTTTGCAGTCTCGAAAGGGGAATTGCAATAAAGCATCTCAGTATTTGGAGGGTTTGCTTAGAGTATCTCACACTATGATAGAACTGTAAATGTTCCTGATGCCAAATTACGGTTAGGGTCCTTTGAAGAGAGAATTACAGCCCTTCTGAGTGGACTGAAAACAAGACACCTGAAGGTTCACCTGCTCCAGAGCTTCCTAGCTCCAGTCTAGGTCTGTTTTTTGTTGTTTTTTTTACTTTCAAGTACCTAAAAACAAAGCACTGCCAAGTGAGCTTTGCAGCTAGAGAGGGAAAGGCAGCCCTAGGACACAGGAGGCAACGTGCAGGCAGCAGGACTTCAGTCAGTGGCTGTTTCTAACCTCCAACACCAGGAATGCTGGAGCTAGAGTAGAACTGTTCTCCAAGAAAGTGAATTTTGAATACCTCTTTGGAACCTGCAGGCAGGCAGCAGTCAGCTGGTGCTGCTTTCAGTGCAGAGCAGCAGAGTTCCCCTGTGCCGTGGCTCTCACGCTGCCTTCCTTCATGCTTGCTCTGCAGCCACAGATGTCACTGAGCTTGAGGAGGAACTTTGGCTTTCACTTAGAGCTTTAGGTGCAAAGCTCACCCAAGAGTTGAGGGCAACAGCCTGAAAGAAAGAAGGAAGGAAGGAAGGAAGGAAATCCTTTGGAATGACTGACTCCTGCCGAACTCTGAAAGCATGTCCCAGGAATGCTGCGGTGGTTCTGTCTGTTCCAGACCAGGCATGGTGCTGATAGTTCCTGCCAGAGGGCTGCACTGCAAGGGTTCAGGTTCTCTGCTTTCATACCAGTTTTTGAACTAAACACAAACTCTTTGTCCACTTTGGGGCTTTTTCAGCGGTAAAGCTGATACAGAATACTCCCAGAGAATAATCATGCAGCTGCTTGATTTGTAACCTACAAATGAAGAAGACAAATGTCATGGTTTGGACCTTACGTTTTGCATCAGACCTCTGGCACTGGTGGGGTGAATGTTCTTGGAACCAGAAGTGACCCCAGGTTTTGGTGTAGTACATAGAGGTGACTGGAGACAGGCTCGGGGGGAATAGTTTGGAGCTGAGGCACAGCAGGATGAGGCTGGAGCTGAGGAAGAAGTTGTTGAGTGTGAGGGTGGTGAGAGCCTGGCACAGGCTGCCCAGGGAGGTTGTGGCTGCCTCCTTGCTGGGGGTGTTGAGGGCCAGGCTGGATGAGGCCTTGAGCAGCTGAGTCTGGCTGAGAGGTGTCCCTGGGCAGGGTGGGGAGGTTGGAGTGGATGAGCTCTGAGGTCCGTTCCAGCCTGAGCCACTCTGGGATTCTGTGGCTCTCTGAAGAACCAGATCCTGAGTTAGGTCAGAGTTGTTCCCTTGCTTTGGTAGTTCTGTGTCTGGCCTTTGGCTCTCTGCCTGAAGCTCCAGGAGATAAGAGACCTCTTCCAGGTTAGTGCTGATTTGCCTACAGTTAGAAAGGGAGAAGAGAACATGGAGAGTGGCAGACTCTTTGGATGAGCAGGTGTTCATGGTGTCAGTGACAGCTCTATTAGCTTGAAGATCATCTAACTTCTGTATCCTTCCTTTGCTTGCTCACCCAAGTGGACCTCTCCTTAGCCAGGGTCGTGGTTGTCTCTTGGAGGTGGCAGGGCACAGTGGCTGCTTTGTCTTGGATTATTCTTATTGAGCACAGCATCAGGAAAGACATTGTCACACTCTGTGTGGTGGAAGGGACCTTGGCATAAAGTACCAGGTGAGAATTGCACATTTCTGGGTGGAGGGGTTGAAGGAGCACCAGTTGGTGCTGTTGAGATGAAATTCCTCTTGGTGCAGTCTACATATCTACCCAAACAAGCACTTTTGGGGTGCCAGGCCGACATCTTGTGTGCCATTGTTGCTGCTCAGGTTCTTGGCACTCCTGTCTTGGCACAGGTGCCCACGTGGAGGCCTGAGAATCCTCAGTGTGAAAGGTGAGAGCAGAAATCCAGCAGGTTTGTGCTGCTGAAGACTCACTTCAAGGAGGGAGGTGTTAAAACATTAAAGTGTGTTCAGATGTCTCCGTGGTGTGGTTGGGCACAGGTGGCAGGAGCTGGGGGTCGGGGCTGGCCGTGGCAGCTGCCTGCTTGCAGTGCAGTTGCTTTTGTCCCCCAGTGTTTCAGCTCCTGCCTGGCATGACAAGGAGGTAGCAGCTCAGCAGCTGTGTAGCAGCCCAGGATGTCCCCTTGCAGTGCCTGAAACAAGATCTGCTCTTCAAGCAAACACATTGTTGGGGACACTGTGCAGAGAGGTTTTAGTTCTCAGGGCAGCACTCTGCTGTGAGTCCAGCTGGGGCTCTGCTCTTGCTTTCCCTCTGCTGTACCAGTTGGATGATCCTTGGCCTCCATTGGAAGGTTTAGGTGGGTTTGAGGTTTTCCAGCCATCATTTATGGTCCTGGGTTGGAAAGGAGGGCAGTGATGCACTGCTGCTGTGGCTGAGAAGGGTCATGGCAGGTGAGCTGCCCAGGGGTGGCTTGGGCATGAAGGCAGTGTGGCTCTCAGTATTTTTCACTCACTAATGAATGTCTCTCCCAGAGGCAAAAGTGTTTGCTGTGCTGCAGAGGAGCACACCCCCAGGTGCTCACAACATATCAGCCCTCCTGAGTGGTGCTTTGCAGATACTGCCTCTCCTGAGTGGTGCCTTCAGGCACTTCAGGAGTTAATGGCAGCAGATGTGGTCCCCTCCCAGAGCAACTCTCTGCTTGCTTCACCTTTTTAACCTTCTGTATTAATGAAAAGATCAATGTGAAATGTTTAATGAATGCTTGCAGGGATGCCTGCTGCTGTTGTCATGGCCTAGAATGGTGCCAGGGGAGGGATAGGTTGGAGAGAAGGAAAAATGTCTTTGGTGCAGGAGTGGTGAGGGACTGGCAGAGGCTGCCCAGGGAGGTGGTGGAGTCACCATGCTTGGAGGTGTCCCAGCCCTGTGTGCCCATGGCACTTGAGGCCATGGTTTGGTGGCCATGGTGATGCTGGGTTGATGCTGGACTGGGTGACCTCAGAGGCCTTTTCCAGCCAAAACAGTTGTGGGAAGTCTTTGTTAATTTTGCAGGTACAGATCTGCCATTCTTAGTCAGAAAACCTTTTGCTCCTTGGCCATTCCTGCAGTTGGCAAAGCTCTGGGTGCCTCATCCTGGAAGTGTTTAAGACCAGGCTGGAGGAGGCCTTGGGCAACCTGCTCTAGTGAGAGGTGTCCCTGCCCATGGCAGGAGGATGGGATCTGGATGATCTTCAAAGTCCCTTCCAGCCCAGCCCATTCCATGGTGCCATGCAGACAGGATTTCAGCAAGAGGTTCAAAAGCCTCTCCCGTGTCAGAGCACTGCTGAGCATTTCCCTGTGCTCTAGGGAACAGAGCACACTTTGGAGAGGAGAGTTGATGAAGAGATCTTTGTATGTCCCCTGCCCCACGCTGCCTCCCGCTAGGAATTGCAGCAGGGCAGTGCCTTTATGTATTAAAACCATTTTGTGCATCCTTTGTTTCCCCTGTGGGACTTCCCCTACCCCGAAGGTGTTTTGTAGTTGTCACTGAATCCTTCAGTCAGCTTTGAGAAGTCACTCTGCACTGAGAGCTTTCACCTTCTGTCCCTGCTTACTGCAGGGCTTTGGACTAGATGACCTCTAGAGGTTCCCTCCAGCCCAGTGCATTCTGTGGCTCCATTTTACTGCTAAGCAAAATCAGTGCCATTAGAAGAGGCAAAAGTACCTGGAGTGCATCCAGGCTCAGCAAGAGAAGTGACTGCAGCTCAGCTTAGCCCCATGGCATTTAATTCTGTATAGATATAAACCCAGCCACAGTCTGTATTTCCAGCTTTGTCTGTGTAAATACAGAAATGGAAAGCTAAAGAGAAATGCTCTGCTTGTGTGGGAGGATGCATACCAGGTAGAAGGTCCTCTGATGCAGGGCAGACCTCGGTGAGATCCTCACCTCCTGGCAAATGAAGATCAGAAGCAACTGGAGCAGCCTGGAGCTGGCTCCCAGCAGCTTTGCAGGCAAATCATTGGCAGTTTGTTGAAAGCCATGGCCAGAGGTGTCCTCACCTCTGCCTGCAGGTGTGGCACTGTGGCTCACAAGTCACCCTTGGAAGATGGCCTGCAGCAACCAGGAAACTGAGCAGCTTACACTTATCCTTAAGTAATTCCCTTCCCATAGCCATTTTGTAACTCTCCCTGAATGCTGAAGTCAGCTTTGAGGCTGTCCCCTCCCTGGAGGTGTTCAAGGCCAGGCTGGGTGAGGCTTTGAGCCACTTGGGCTAATGGAAGGTTCAAGATCATCTACTGCCAAGCCCATGACACAGCCCATGGCAGGGGGCTTGGAACTAGATGATCTTCAGCATCCTTTCTAACCCAAGCCATCCTGGGTGTCCCTGCACATGGCAGGGAGCTTGGAACTGGATAATTTTCACCATCCCTTCTAACTCAACCCATCCTGGGTGTCCCTGTACATGGCAGGGGGCTTGGGACCAGATGATCTTCAGCATCCATTCTAACCCAACCCATCCTGGGTGTCCCTGCACATGGCAGAGGGCTTGGAACTAGATATCTTCAGCATCCCTTCTAACCCAACCCATCCTGGGTGTCCCTGCACATGGCAGAGGGCTTGGAACTAGATATCTTCAGCATCCCTTCTAACCCAACCCATCCTGGGTGTCCCTGCACATGGCAGAGGGCTTGGAACTAGATATCTTCAGCATCCCTTCTAACCCAACCCATCCTGGGTGTCCCTGCACATAGCAGGGGGCTTGGGACTCGATGATTTTCAGCATTCCTTCTAACCCAACCCATCCTAGGATGCCCCTTCCCTGGAGGTGTTCAAGGCCAGGCTGGGTGAGGCCCTGAGCACCCTGTGCTGGTGGGAGGTGTCCCTGCCCGTGGCAGGGTGTTGGAGCTGGATGATCTTGAAGGTCTCTTTCAGCCCAACCTATTCTGTGAAATAATTTTCCAGAGTGAATGTGGAAATGCTTCAATTTCAGTGGCAAATTGAGCAGTGTTAGGAAGGCAGGGATAAAAGCAACAATTTGAATCCCATCTGAACTCTACCCACAGAAGCTACAGAGCAGCTCTGTGCTGCCTTGCCGCAGCCTTGCACCCTGCGAGCAGTTTGCTGCACTTCTTCAGGCCCTGTAAGGCTCTGAGCAGCACTTGGCAGTGTTTTTTTTTAGATTTCCTGTTCAGTGTTGGGTGTTTTTCTGTCTGAACTCAGGCTTTTTACAGGCACCATCACGTCCAGGCTGTCCACAGAGTCACCCTGCAAGGTCACAACTGCAAATATTGCAGCAGCTGCTGCTAAATGGTGTGGGGGGAAAGGAATCAACTTCTTAAAAAGCTGTTTTGAGAGGAGCTTTTTCCTGTGTTTTTCTACTCAAGCCAACCATCAACCGTGTCCATTTTCATCCTGTTAAGTATTGAAAGCATCACTTGGCTTCAATTTCCATCCTGTTAAGTGTTTCAGAGATGCTTTTGCTGACTTCAGGTACACAAATGTGCAAAAAGCAAATTTTTGCCTCTTCTGCTGTGCATTAGTTGTGTGCCCATGAATTAGGCCTGGTCAGGGCTTAGAGGTTTTGGAATTTCCTTAATTCAGGTCCATTCCCATCCAAGTGCCACTTAGTGCCATTGGATAGGGCTGGGAGATAGGTTGGACCAGATGAGCTAGGAGGTCTCTCCCAACCTCGCTTATTCTATTCTATTCTATTCTATTCTATTCTATTCTATTCTATTCTATTCTATTCTATTCTATTCTATTCTATTCTATTCTATTCTATTCTATTCTATTTCTATTCTATTCTATTCTATTCTATTCTATTCTATTCTATTCTATTCTATTCTATTCCATTCCAATCCATTCCATTCTATTCCAATGCCTGGAATTGTACCTTTTCCCCAGCAGTGTTGACTCTTGAAGAGCTTCTGCTGTGTCTGGCTGTGGCTGAGGTGTCAAACAGTGATGGTGGCTGCTAGGTGGCTGTGCTGAGATCCCAGACCTCAGCTGTCTGATGGATCATTTGGAGCATTCCAAATGGATCGAGTGCAAAGCAGTACGAGGTAGACTCCTGCCCCTCTGCTCTGCCCTGCTCAGGCCACATCTGCACTCCTGTGTCCAGCTCTGGGCCCCCCAGCTCCAGAGGGACAGAGAAGTGCTGGAGAGAGTCCAGCAGAGAGCCCCAAAGGTGCTGAAGGCAATGGAAGAGCTCTGTTGGGAGGAGAGCCTGAGGGAGCTGGGGCTGGGAGCTTAGAGTGGAGGAGCTGAGAGGTGACCTCAGCAATGGTTCTCAAGATGTGCAGGTGAGTGGCAGGAGGCTGGAGCCAGCTCTGCTGGGTGATGCCCAGGGACAGGCCAAGGGGCTCTGGGTGGCAGCTGAGGCAGAGGAGGCTCCATGGAAAGAGGAGGAGGAATTTTTTGTGTGTGAGGGTGGCAGAAGCCTGGCACAGGCTGCCCAGGGGGGCTGTGGAGTCTCCCTCTGGAGATATTCCAAACCCTGCCTGGATGTGTTCCTGTGTGATCTGCTCTAGGTGAGAAGGCTGAGAGGGGATTGAGTCAATGTTTGGAAGTGTGTGAGGGCTGGGGGTGAGGAGGGGGGGGACAGGCTCTGCTCACTGCTCCCTGCCATAGGCCAAGGAGCAATGGATGGAAGCTGCAGCACAGGAGGTTGCAGCTCAAGGCAAGAGGCAACTTCTGTTACTGTGTGGGTCCCAGAGCAGTGGCACAGGCTGCCCAGAGAGGTTGTGGAGTCTCCTTGTGTGGAGCCTTTGCAGAGCCTGTCTGGATGTGTTGCTGTGTGCCCTGAGCTAGCTTGGATGGTCCTGCTCTGGCAGGGGGCTTGGAGTGGAGGAGCTCTTTGGGTCCCTTCCAACCTCTGGCATCCTGTGAGCCTGCTCTGGCAGGGGGCTTGGAGGAGCTCTTTGGGTCCAACCCCTGGCATCCTGTGAGCCTGCTCTGGCAGGGGGCTTGGAGGAGCTCTTTGGGTCCAACCCCTGGCATCCTGTGAGCCTGCTCTGGCAGGGGGCTTGGAGGAGCTCTTTGGGTCCAACCCCTGGCATCCTGTGAGCCTGCTCTGGCAGGGGGCTTGGAGGAGCTCTTTGGGTCCAACCCCTGGCATCCTGTGAGCCTGCTCTGGCAGGGGGCTTGGAGGAGCTCTTTGGGTCCAACCCCTGGCATCCTGTGAGCCTGCTCTGGCAGGGGGCTTGGAGGAGCTCTTTGGGTCCAACCCCTGGCATCCTGTGAGCCTGCTCTGGCAGGGGGCTTGGAGGAGCTCTTTGGGTCCAACCCCTGGCATCCTGTGAGCCTGCTCTGGCAGGGGGCTTGGAGGAGCTCTTTGGGTCCAACCCCTGGCATCCTGTGAGCCTGCTCTGGCAGGGGGCTTGGAGGAGCTCTTTGGGTCCAACCCCTGGCATCCTGTGAGCCTGCTCTGGCAGGGGGCTTGGAGGAGCTCTTTGGGTCCAACCCCTGGCATCCTGTGAGCCTGCTCTGGCAGGGGGGTTGGACTGGACGAGCTTTGTAGGTCCCTTCCAGACCCTGCTCTATGATTGTGTGACAGGCAGAGCACTGCTGAGAGGTGTCCTAAGGAGCTCTTCCACTGGAGCATTTAAAAGATGAGATTTTGTTCCTGCCTGCCTTGCTTAGGGCACTCAAGGGCCTGGTGTTACCTCGGTGCAGAAGTAGATTCACCTGCAGCTCCCCACGCTGAAAGAAGGGAAAACAGCCCCCGAGGGTGGACAGCTTCAGTGGTCCTAAGCCTGTCTGCCTTTCCTGGCTCCTAAGGCATCGTCGGTGGGTTTCGTTTTTATTATTCCAAAATATATCTATTTTTTAAAAAGTGTTATTTTTCAACAGGTTCCATAAACTCTTTTAAGTGTTGGTGTGAGGTGAACCGAGAATACCACTGTTAGTTACACTGTGATTGTGCCCTTTTAATAAAAAAAATAAAACCACCTCTTGCTAATCTGTCCCGTGCAGGGCTGCAGAAGCAGCTTTGCTCTTCTCTTTTAAAGGTGTTTTTAACTTGCCTATAAATGTTGTTTTTTGGGTTTGTTTGGGTTTTTTTTTTGTTTGTTTGTTTGTTTTTTTCTAATTTGTGTCTTTAAAGCTGATTAAACTGTAGTAAAAAAAAAAAAAAAGGAAAGAAAAAAAAAGTTTTTTTTCTTGAATTCTTTGATGCTTTCTCTGTCTTCACTATGTGTTAAAGAAGCCTTTTCTGTCTTCAGTACATGCTAAAGGATGAAGTTAACTCAAATGCAGTTTCTCCTTCTGGATTAGAGGCTGGGCAGGGACTGGCTGTGTGGTGCAGCAGCCAGGCTGGAGGGCAGGGATGGCATCC
>VWZI01017982.1:445-28537 GCA_013396835.1 Psilopogon haemacephalus
CCACCCCGAGCGCAGGATCCTTGCCCGCAGGGGCAGGCAGGTGCAGGTTTGCTGCCCGTGCCCATGCCCATGCCCATGCCCATGCCCATTCCCGTGCCCGTGCCCATGCCCATGCCCATGCCCATGCCCATTCCCGTGCCCATGCCCATGCCCATGCCCATGCCCATGCCCATGCCCATTCCCGTGCCCCTGCCCATGCCCTTGCCCTTGCCCTCACCTCCTGGTTCTTGCTCCTGTCGGGGGCAGCGGTGGGCGCTGCGCTGGGGTCGTGGGCGCTGCCCAGGGCTGCCATGCCCATGCCCATGCCCATGCCCATTCCCGTGCCCCTGCCCATGCCCTTGCCCTTGCCCTCACCTCCTGGTTCTTGCTCCTGTCGGGGGCAGCGGTGGGCGCTGCGCTGGGGTCGTGGGCGCTGCCCAGGGCTGCAGCCTGCCCGCCGGGCTGGGAGGCGGTGTCCAGGCTGGGGGGCTCGGGGGTGGGCCCGGGCAGGCGGCCCTGCAGGGGGAGGCGCAGGCTGGGCTGGCTGAGGGGCGGGCAGGGCGGCAGGGCGGCAGGGGGCGCCAGGGGCAGCGCCTGGCAGTACACCTGCGGGGCACAGAGGGCGAGTCAGGGCTGCTGCGGGGGGCACCGGCACAGGGCACAGCTGGGAAGGGACCCCCCGAGGGCATCCTGCACAAACCCACCCCCACCCCCAAGCAAAGTCCTTCCCCTCTCCTGTAGCCCACAGACTGCACTGGGCTGGAAGGGATCCCCAAGGGGCACCCTGCAGGTGTGCAGAGACACACAGCAAGGCTGAGCTGCAATGGCTCCAGGGATGGGGCCTCAAGCACAGCCCTGGGCAGCCTGGGCCAGTCTCTGCCCACCCTCCCTGGCCACAGCTCCCTCCTGCTGCCCAACCTAACTCTGCCCTGCTCCAGCTCCACACCACTGCCCTGGGCCTGTCCCCACAGCCCCTTCTCAGCACTCCCTCCCCAGCCTGCCTGCAGCTCCCCTGCAGACACTCAGCTGCAGCTCTCAGCTCTGCCTGCAGCCTTCTCCTCTCCAGCCTGCACAGCTCCAACTCTCCCAGCCTGGCCCCACAGCAGAGCTGCTGCAGCCTCTGAGCATCTTGGTGGCCTCCTCTGGAGCCTCTCCAGCAGTTCCTTCTCTCTCTTGCTTTGGGGGTCCTGTAGGTGGCTGCTGGACTCCAGGTGAGGTCCTGGCAGAGCAGAGAGGCAGAATCTTCTCCACAGCCCCTTCTGAGCACTCCCTCCCCAGCCTGCCTGCAGCTCCCCTGCAGACACTCAGCTGCAGCTCTCAGCTCTGACAGTGCAGCAGCAGTGGAGGTGCCTGCAGCTCTGGCAGGGGTTGCCCAGCTGGGGCTGTCTGCACAGCAATAGCTCCTGCAGGGCTCTGGGGCATGCAGCTGGGGCTGAAGCTGGCACAGCACCACAGTGGCCCTCAGCACCCATGATACTGAACTGCAGCTCTGAGATCTGCCTGCAGCCCTCTCTTCTCTGCACAGCCCCAGCTCCCCCGGCCTGACCCCACAGCAGAGGTTCTCCAGCCTCTAAGCATCTGTCTGACCAACATTTCCATGTCTCTGTTGTGCTGTGGGTCCCAGAGATGCACACAGCACTGGAGGTGAGGTCACAGCAGAGCAGAGGGGCAGGATCCTCTCTCTCCAGCTCTGCCCACACTGCTCTGGATGCAGCCAAGGCTGCCCTTGGCCTTCTGGGCTGCAAGGGTGGGTTTCAAATTCAGCTTGCACCTAGGACATGCACCCTGCAGGTGGGGGTGGGGATCAAATGCTAACCCAGCTCATGGAGCTCCTGCCAAGTTGCAGAAGCCTTCGTGGCACAGCTGGGAGCAAGCAGCAGCAGATCACAGACTCCTAGAGTCAGCTCTCTCCTGACTTGCTGGCCAGGCTGCAAGTGGCCTTCTAGGCTTACCCACTCAGACTGGAGAGCAATTTCTGATTTCAATCACTCCCCTGCCCTCGTGCACCAGGAGCCAGCACCAGAGCTGCTCATCTTACCTGGTGGGCAGCACAAACTGGTGCCAGGCCAGGCAAGTGCCACCAGGCCAGGGAGAAGCCACTGCAAGGGAGAAGCTGAGAGCTTCTCAACCAGCACCACCTCTCCACCAGTTACTGCTGAGAAGAGAAGGATGAAGAGAGCAGGATGCTGCAGAGAGCAGGATGAAAATGTGCTGCTTGAACTGCCAAGGCCCACAGAGCCCAGATGGTGAGGGGGGTTGCTGGGGTGGGGGGGTATGAAATATGGCAGAGGCAGAGGAGGGGGCACCTGTGCCTTGAGAGGAGGATGGAGCATGAGCAGGGCACAGATGAGGTGTGATGCCACTTGTGGGGCTGGGAGAGGAGGCACCAACCTGAGAGGCATCTAGATCAGGAAATATAGGCTCAGGAATCATATAAGTGGTTGGAGGAGGCTCATTTAACTGCACCTGATTTAAAGTTTGGTTCAAGTCCTCTGGCTTCCAGGCGACTTCTTTTGCTCGCTGCAGCTTGTAAAATGGCATCCCTGGGACACCCAAAGAGAAGGGGCGGGGGAAAAACAGGTTTGAGAACAAAAGAAACTGAGCTGGGCAAAGCTTGCATGGAAAAACAAAACAAAAAAAAACTCCAAAAGATTAAAATAATCATAGAATCACAGATTGCACTGGGTGGGGAGGGACCCTCCGAGGGCATCCTGTAGGCACAGGGACCCCTGCAGGCAGAGCAGGCTGCAGAGGGACACTGCAAGGGACCCCTGCAGCTACAGCAGACTGCAGAGGGACACAGCAAGGGAACCCTGCAGGCAGAGCAGGCTGCAGAGGGACACAGCAAGGCTGAGCTGCAATGGCTCCAGGGATGGGGCCTCAAGCACAGCCCCGGGCAGCCTGGGCCAGTCTCTGCCCACCCTCCCTGGCCACAGCTCCCTCCTGCTGCCCAACCTAACTCTGCCCTGCTCCAGCTCCACACCACTGCCCTGGGCCTGTCCCCACAGCCCCTTCTCAGCACTCCCTCCCCAGCCTGCCTGCAGCTCCCCTGCAGACACTCAGCTGCAGCTCTCAGCTCTGCCTGCAGCCTTCTCCTCTCCAGGCTGCACAGCCCCAGCTCATCCAGCCTGGCCCCACAGCAGAGGTTCTCCAGGCTCTAGGCATCTTGGTGGCCTCTCTGGATGTTCTCCACCAGCTCCAGGTCCTTCTTGTGCTAGAGATGCCACAGCTGGACACAGCAGTGCAGCTGAGGTCTCCCCAGAGCATGCTTCTAGCAGCTCTGGCTCAGAACTCACAGCAGAGAGCTGCAGAGCTCTCTCACACTCTAGGTTTTGAGAAGCATTCTTTGTCCCTGAGGGCAATCCAAGTGTCCTGGTGAAGTGCAGGAAGGGTGGAACAGGAGCTGTCAGCTCCAAGAGCAGGTGGCAATGGGCACTTCACAGCCCAGCAGGCTGCTGCAGACTGGCTGAGCTGTGCTGCCAGCACTGACACAACTCACCTCATGGCTTCAACTGGTGCAACTCACTTGGAGTGCTGTGTCCAGCTAGGGACACCCAGCACAAGGACATGAAACCGAAGGGGAGGGTCCAGAGGGGGCACAAAGGTGATAAGAGGCTGCAGAAGCTCTGCTGTGGGGCCAGGCTGGGAGAGTTGGAGCTGTGCAGCCTGGAGAAGGGAAGGCTGCGGGCAGAGCTCAGAGAGGTTTCAAAGTCCCCTAGGGCAGAGCTAAACATTCTCCTCTTTTCCAGCCTCCAAGGCTCAGGCCATGGGTGCTGAGGGCCACTATGGTGCTGTGCCAGCTTCAGCCCCAGCTGCATGCCCCAGAGCCCTGCAGGAGCTATTGCTGTGCAGACAGCCCCAGCTGGGCAACCCCTGCCAGAGCTGCAGGCACCTCCACTGCTGCTGCACTGTCAGAGCTGAGAGCTGCAGCTGAGTGTCTGCAGGGGAGCTGCAGGCAGGCTGGGAAGGGAGTGCTGAGAAGGGGCTGTGGGGCCAGGCCCAGGGCAGTGGTGTGGAGCTGGAGCAGGGCAGAGTTAGGTTGGGCAGCAGGAGGGAGCTGTGGCCAGGGAGGGTGGGCAGAGACTGGCCCAGGCTGCCCAGGGCTGTGCTTGAGGCCCCATCCCTGGGGCCATTGCAGCTCAGCCTTGCTGTGTCCCTCTGCAGCCTGCTGTGGCTGGAGCTGTCCCTGTGCCTGCATGGGGGTTGGGCAGGATGCCCTGGGAGGGTCCCTTCCAGCCCAGTGCAATTTGTGAAGCTGCACAGTGCCACCTCTCAGAAGTGCCATCCCCAGCTCACCTGGCAGAGCTGTCACACCACAACCAGCTCTGGGCAGGCACCAAACCCCCACCCAGCTTGCTCCAACCGCTGGTGGTTTCCCACCCAAGAGACTTACTTGGAGCTTTCCCTGCAGTCAAGGTGCTGCCTTCTTCCTCCTGCAGATTCCAGGTTACTCTCTTCACTGCTGCTTTGGATTTCAAGGCAGGACCCTGAGCTGCCCCCTCCAGTTCAGGCTTCTCGAAGTGGTGAGCCTTCTCGTTTGACACAAGGCACTCCTCCCTGACCTCCCTCACACAGTCTGGCAGCTTGCTCCTGGAGGAACTTTGAGGGGCCTCGGCTGGCAGGTGCAGGATGACCTCCTTCTTGGGGGGCTGGTTGCCCAGGGAGGGGCAGAGTGCCGTGTTCTCGATCTTCACCGTGATCTCCAGGTTGGTGTTGCCAGCCAGCACTGCTGGATCTCTGCTGCTCATCAGGTCTGCCTCGTCGAAAGGATCCACCTTGCCCAGCGGAGCACAGACCTTGGTGATGTCCGGGGCCGGGCAGGCAGCCTCACAGCTCCCCTCCTGACGGGAGGGCTCTGCCTTCACTGTCTCCTGGACCTCTCTCACTGGACCCGGGGGCTCAGCCTTCATCTCCTCGAGTTTGACGTTGGGTTGGATGGTGATGGAAAGCTCCTCCAGCACCAGCTCCTCCTTGGTCTCCTGCCTGGTGCAATGGGGTGGCTCCGGAGGGGCGGGTGGGCTGTCAGCCAGGGGCTGTGGGGACGGCAGGGAGCTCTCCTTCGACCTGCGCTTTCTCTCCCTGGAGCGCGACCTGGAGCGGGGCCTCCTGTCCTTCGACTTGCTGCTCTTGTGCTCCCGAGAGCGAGAGGCAGAACGAGACCGAGACCTCCGCTTCCTCCTCTCCCGAGACCTGGACCTGGACCTCTTCCTGCCCCTTGCCCTCAAGCTGCCATCTTTGTCATGCCTCTCGTGGCTTTTGTCCCTGTGGTGTTTCCGGCGCTTGGCCCTCTCGGTGCTGTTGGAGCGGGAGCGTCCCCTCCGCCTGGACCTGGAGCGGGACCTCCTCTTCTTCTTCCTGCTCTCGTGAAGCTCACAAGTGCTGCCAGGGCTTCCCGACCTCGACCTGGATTTCCTTCTCTCCTTGGACCAAGAAGATTTTGCCTTCTTTTCCTTGGCTTTGTCCTTCACTTTCTTTCTCTTGGCTCGCTCGTGGCTGCTGGAGCGCTCAGTAGAGGACCTCCTGCTCTTGGCTTTCCCTGAATGCGTTTTGCTCTGCTCTTCTCCACCCGAGCAAGAGGTGGACCTGGAGCTTCGGTCCCTTGAGTGTGCTCTCTCCCGTGGCTCTGACGGGGATCTCCTGCGCTCCTTGACAGGTGCCTTTTTCCTTTTCATCTTCTTCTTGCTGCGGGAGCTGGAGCAGGACCTGGACCGCGAGCGCTTCTGCGGCTGCTCTGCTGTTTGGCCTTTCTGCTGCCCCTCGCTCCTGGAGGGACTCCTGGAGGGACTCTCTGCTTCTAGCTTCACATTCGTGTCAGGCCCAGCCAGTTCCTCAGCGTTAAAGAACACGTCAGGGCCCTCTCTGCTCTCCTCCTTTAGACCCTCTGCATCGCCAACTCTCTTAACGGCAGCTGAAGTGCAAGGACTGTTCGGGGAGTCTTCCTCAGCCCTGCTGTCTCCTTCCTCCGTGTCAGAGACCTGCTCCACAAGCCTGCTTTTGACCTTGGCGGCCTCCGGAGCCTCGGCGGTAGCAGAGGGCGGGTCAGAGTCAGCCTCGGACCCAAAGATGTTCTCCACCTTGCAAGGGGTGAAGCGCCGGACGGTGTGGAAGGTCTGGACTTTGGGGTGCTCAATGGAAATGGTCCTGGTGATGTTGGTCAGTGGGATCCCCGAGCCCAGCCTCTCAGGGCTGCTGCCTGCCGAGCTGGAGTCGGAGCCGGTGGGCTCGAAGGGGTCGTAGATTTCACTCTTGACCTGCTTTTTCTTCAAGGAGAAAAGCGTGGAGGGAGCCTCCTTCTGTTGCTCTTTGTCATCCACGGGGCGGAAGGTGTTGCAGAAGCCCGGGTTGGGCAGCCTGCTGCCATGCCCTGCGTTGCCTGGGATGTTGATTTTAAAACTCTCAAAAGAGCCTGGGCCTTTGCTCCTGGAGGAGGAGGAGGAAGAGGAGGAGCCCAGCAGCGAGGAACTGCCATAGACCCCCGAGCTGCTAGAGAAGGACACCCTGCTCGTGTGGGCTGGCTGCTGAGACTCGCCGGCACTGGACCTCTGGCTCTCCACCTTGCCCCCTTTCCCTGCCTGCTGGGTGCCCTCCTTGCCCGTCAGCTGGGTGACACAGGAGCTGGGGATGTCACAGCTTTGGCTCCCCACAGCCTCTGGCTCCAGCTGCTTGCTGCTGCCTTCTCTTTTGATCTTTGGTATCCTGGGAAGCTCAAAGACGTCGACTCTCTTGGGAGGGGCTCTCAGCGGCTGCCGCAGGCTGGCGGCTTTGGAGCCGCAGCTCAGGGGCTTGGAAGGAGGGTCAGCAGGTGCCAAGCTTTTGGAGCTGCCGTTAAACCTGGGCGTCTGGCCCGGCCTGGAGCCTTGCCTGCTCAGAGGAGCTACCTGCTGAGCCTGGGCAGCCCTGGGAGTCGATTTCACACCGCCTCTCTCTGCTGTGCTCTGCGCGGGGCTTACCGCCGGCTCCATCCTGCTCAGCGAAGGCGACGAAAACAAGCTGGAGGAAGAGGAGGAGGAGGAGGGTCTGGTGTGAGCACTCAGCCCTGAGGAAAGCGAAGTTCCAGCTGTGGAGCTGCTTGCTGTGGTCCCTGGGTAGGCTGTGGTGGGCTGGGTGTTGTGTCCTGAGCCATCATCTGCCGATTTCCTGCGAAGCGGAGCTGCGGCACACGAGCAGACAATTAAGCTTTGCAGGACCGACCTGGACCATCTCCCCCCACCACAGCATCCAAAGAAGTCCTGAGCTAATGATTTTTGCAGTTCCACATTGATATGCGAAGTCACAGCACACAGCAACAGGGCAACCCAAGAGTTCTTCACAATAGGTACTCACAGAACCACAGCAGTGAGCTCTGCCCTCAGCCTCCTCTGGTGCTTAATTCTGTGATTCAGGGAGGGGATTGTGCCCTTGGACTCCGCTCTGGTGAGGCCACACCTTGAGTATTGTGTTCAGTTTTGGGCTCCTCAATACAAGAGGGATGTGGAGGTGCTGGAGCCAGTGCAGAGGAGGGCAATGAAGCTGGGAAGAGCCTGAAGATGACATCTGCTGAGGAGAGAGTGAGGGAGCTGGGGAGGGTTGGTGTGAACCAGAGGAAGCTGAGGGCAGAGCTCATTGCTGTCTGCAGCTACCTGAAGGGACTGCTGCTGGGCTCTGCTCACAGGGAACAGAACAAGAGGGAATGGCCTCAAGCTGAGGCTGAGGAGGCTTAGATTGGACATCAGAAAGAAGTTTTTCAGGGAGAGAGTGATCAGGGACTGGAATGAGCTGCCCAGGGAGGTGGTGGAGTCCCCAACCCTGGATGGGTTTAAAGTGGTTTGGATGTGGTGCTTGGGGAGATAGTTTAGGGCGAATCTTGTAGAGCAGGGTTCTAGGTTGGACTTGGTGATCCTGAGGGGCTTTGCCAGCCTGCATCTTTCTGTGATTCTGTAACACTGCAACAGGTTGCCCAGGAGATATTCAAGGTGAGGCTCAACAAAGCTCTGGGCAAACTGCTCTAGTGGAGGATGTCCCTGCCGAGTACAGAGGGGTTGGACTGGCTGAGCTTTGGAGGTGCCTTCTAACCCAGAGCATTCTGTGACTCTATGAAACCAAAGTGGTTTGAAGGGCACTGGGAAGTGCCAAACCCTCACCTGCCTTCTTGGCGGTCAGCGACCCGTCTCTGTTGATGACCACATCTGAGCTGCTCATCATCAGGATGCTCTGGCCAGACAGGATGCTGCCCAGCAGGTCAGGCACAGGGGCAGCTTCTGCTTCTTGCTCAGGGCTCAAGGCAGGGACGCTGCTCCTGCAGGGTTCAGAGGGGTAACCTTTACTCTTACAGCACTTGTTCTACACACACACACACAGATCACTTTACTCTTACAGCACTTGTTCTACACACACACTCACAGATCACTTTACTCTTACAGCACTTGTTCTACACACACACTCACAGATCACTTTACTCTTACAGCACTTGTTCTACACACACACTCACAGATCACTTTACTCTTACAGCACTTGTTCTACACACACACTCACAGATCACTTTACTCTTACAGCACTTGTTCTACACACACACTCACAGATCACTTTACTCTTACAGCACTTGTTCTACACACACACTCACAGATCACTTTACTCTTACAGCACTTGTTCTACACACACACTCACAGATCACTTTACTCTTACAGCACTTGTTCTACACACACACTCACAGATCACTTTACTCTTACAGCACTTGTTCTACACACACACTCACAGATCACTTTACTCTTACAGCACTTGTTCTACACACACACTCACAGATCACTTTACTCTTACAGCACTTGTTCTACACACACACTCACAGATCACTTTACTCTTACAGCACTTGTTCTACACACACACTCACAGATCACTTTACTCTTACAGCACTTGTTCTACACACACACTCACAGATCACTTTACTCTTACAGCACTTGTTCTACACACACACTCACAGATCACTTTACTCTTACAGCACTTGTTCTACACACACACTCACAGATCACTTTACTCTTACAGCACTTGTTCTACACACACACTCACAGATCACTTTACTCTTACAGCACTTGTTCTACACACACACTCACAGATCACTTTACTCTTACAGCACTTGTTCTACACACACACTCACAGATCACTTTACTCTTACAGCACTTGTTCTACACACACACTCACAGATCACTTTACTCTTACAGCACTTGTTCTACACACACACTCACAGATCACTTTACTCTTACAGCACTTGTTCTACACACACACTCACAGATCACTTTACTCTTACAGCACTTGTTCTACACACACACTCACAGATCACTTTACTCTTACAGCACTTGTTCTACACACACACTCACAGATCACTTTACTCTTACAGCACTTGTTCTACACACACACTCACAGATCACTTTACTCTTACAGCACTTGTTCTACACACACACTCACAGATCACTTTACTCTTACAGCACTTGTTCTACACACACACTCACAGATCACTTTACTCTTACAGCACTTGTTCTACACACACACTCACAGATCACTTTACTCTTACAGCACTTGTTCTACACACACACTCACAGATCACTTTACTCTTACAGCACTTGTTCTACACACACACTCACAGATCACTTTACTCTTACAGCACTTGTTCTACACACACACACAGAGATCACTTTACTCTTACAGCACTTGTTACACACACAGACAGATCACAGCTGCGTTCCAGCCCGAAGAAAGCAAAGCTGAGGGCAGAAACAGAGCTCAGGCAGGGAAGGGCACTTCTCCTCATGGCCTCACTACAGTCAGCCCCCATCTCTCTCTGACAGACAGACGTTTCATGGAAACACGAGGAGGATTTTCTTCACTGTGAGGGTGGCAGAGCCCTGGCACAGGCTGCCCAGGGGGGCTGTGGAGTCTCCTCCCTCTCTGGAGATATTCAAACCCTGCCTGGATGTTTTCCTGTGTGATCTGCTCTGACAGGGGTGGTTGGACTGGAGAAGCTTTGGAGGTCCTTTCCAGCCCCTGACATTCTGTGGAATTTCTTCACTGAAAGGGTACTCAAAGCCTGGCACAGGCTGGAAGGGAGGTGGCTGAATGCCCAGTCCTGGAAGGGTTTCAAAGAGGCAGAGCTGTGGTGCTGAGGGCCATGGGTTAGCACCAGCCTTAGTAGAGTTGTTGGGCTGGATGATCTGAAAGGCCTTGAACACCTCCAGGCAGGAGGCAGCCACAGCCTCCCTGGGCAACCTATGCCAGTCTCTCCCCACCCTCACTCTCAACTATTTCTTCCCCCTCTCCACTCTCAGTCTCCCCTCTCCCAGCTCAAAGCCATTGTCCCTCATCCTTCCACTCCCAGTCCTTCTCCAAAGTTCCTACCTAGCTCTCCTAGACTCCCTTCACGTACTGGAAGGCTGCTCTAAGATCTGCCTGGAGATGACCCTCAGCACCACAGCTCTGCCTCTTTGAAATCCCTCCAGGGGTGGGCATTCAACCACCTCCCTGAGCAGCCTGTGCCAGATCTTCTCCAGGCTGCCCAAGCCCAACTCTCTGCCTCTTTGAAATCCCTCCAGGGGTGGGCATTCAACCACCTCCCTGAGCAGCCTATGCCAGATCTTCTCCAGACTGCCCAAGCCCAACTCTCCCAGCCTGGCCTCCCTGCCAGCATTGTCATGGTCTCCTCCTGCCCTACTCCAACAGGTCCCTGTCTGTGCTGAGGACTCCAGAGCTGCCCCAGCACTGCAGGGGAGGTCTCAGCAGAGAACAGCAACGTGGCAGAATCCCCTCCCTGCCCCTGCTACTGGGGATCAACCCAGGCTAGGCTGGGGCTGGGCTCACTTGGGGGTCTGCCTCATGTTGGAGCTTCCCTTCACCCAGCACCCCAGAGCTGTGGTTCCTGAGCAGGCAGCTGCTGCCACACACCTTAAAAAGAGTCAGGGTAAGAAAGAGCTACACCCAGCCTGCTCTCTCATTAGGCTCATTGGCCATTTAAGAGCAGCAAGATAAAGTCCCTTGGTGGATTATTTTTTTTACCTGGGGAGTCCCACAGAGACAGGTCTGGCCACAGGTCGGTGAGACCTGAGTGCTGACTGGGAGAGAACTCTCCTTTTGGCACTCACTGGGGAGTCTGCACTTGCTGGAACCTCTTCGTTACTGCTGGAAGGACACAAGACACAGAGAACAGCATAAAGCAGCCACCAGAGAGAGATTCTGGGGGTGGAAAGCAGGAAATGGGCAACTGCATTCCACCAGCAGTCATTGCAGGTGCCCCCTCCCCCTAAATCCAAAGCTTGAGAGGGATGCAGAGGAGCTGTGCAGAAAGTAAGGTGGCAGGGGAACAGCTGGGAGAGGGAAGAGAGTGGAGAGGAGGAAGAAATTGTTGGCAGTGAGGGTGGGGGAGAGACTGGCACAGGCTGCCCAGGGAGGTTCTGCAGCACAAAAGCACAGAATGGGATCTTTGACCACATTCTGTGATTCTGTGCTCTACAAGCTCCTTGGAGGTGCTCAGGACCAGGCTGGATGAGTGCCTTGAGCAAGCTGTGCTGGTGGGAGGTGTCCCTGCCTGTGGCAGGAGGGTTGGAGTGGATGATCCCTGAGCTGTTGCATGCCTCTTCTGCATTAGAAGGGCCTTGAGAAGTGAAGATGGGCAAAGGAGAAACATGGAAGGTTCCACAGCTCCACTCCATTGCCTGAGAGGTCTCTGCTTGGTGCACACCAAGAGCATCACCTTCACTGGATCTGGAAAAGTGCTGCTCAGGATCCAACTCCTTCAGACTGCAGCTTCTGAACAAACCATAGAGATCTTAAAGGTTTCTGACATGAGCAGCTGAGGGAGGTTGGATTCCTAAGAGCTGAGCAACATCAGCATAAAGGGGACCAGGCCCACGTGTTAGCACAGAATTCCAGACTGCTTTAGGCTGGAAAGGACCTTCCAAGCTCATCCACTCCAGCCCCCTGCACTCAGCAGGGACATCCCCAGGCAGGGCAGGCTGCTCCCAGCACCACACTCCCTGCCCTGCAGTGCTGCCAGCCATGGGGCAGCTCCCACCTCTCTGGGCAGCCTGGCACAGGCTCTGCCCAGCCTCAGGCCAAGCATTTCTGCCTTCTCCCCACTCTCCCTCTCCCTCTTGCACTTCAAACCATCTCCCCTTGGCCTGCCACAACAGCCCCTGAGAAAAACTCTGTCCCCAGCTCTCTGCTGGACCCCTTGGAGCACTGCAAGACCAACAGAAGGCCTCGTCCAGCCTGGCCTTGAACACCTCAAGGCAGGAGGCAACCACAACCTCCCTGGGCAGCCTGTGCCAGTCTCTTCCCACCCTCACTCTCAACAATTTCTTCCTCCTCTCAACTCTCTCTCTCCCCTCTCCCAGCTCAAAGCCATTGTCCCTCATCCTGCCACTCCCAGCTCTTGTCCCAAGTCTCTCCCCAGCTCTCCTCGAGCCCTTTCAGGCACTGCAAGCCTGCTCTGAGGTCTGTCTGGAGCCTTCTCTTCTCCAGGCTGCCTAAACCCAACTCTTCCAGCCTGGCCTCCTGCTCCAACAGGTCCAAGTCCAACAGGTCCAAGCAGAAGGTCCAAGTCCTTCTGCTCAGCTATGCACAGCTGGATGCACCACTCCAGGAGAGGTTACTCTGAGCTGTGTACATCCACAGCTGTACTTGATGCAATGCAGAACCAACACTCTGCTAAAAGCCTCAGGAACAAACCACCCAATACTTTATGGAAGCCCCAGAATGGGTTGGGTTGGAAGGGACCTCAAAGCTCAGGTAGTTTCCAGCCCCTGCCACAGGCAGGGACACCTCACACCGGCACAGGATGCTCAAGGCCTCATCCAGTCTGACCTTTGAACGCCTCCAGGCAGGAGGCAGCCACAACAAACAGAATGTTTGATCCCATTCTGTGCTTCCGTGCTCCACAACCTCCTTGGGCAACCTGTGCCAGTGTCTCTCCACCCTCACTCTCAGGAATTTCTCCACTCTCCCTCTCCCCTTTCCCAGCTCAAAGCCATTGTCCCTCGTCCTGCCACTCCCAGCCCTTCTCCAAATTCCCTCCTCAGCCCTCCTGGATCCCCTTTAGGTACTGCAAGGCTGCTCGAAGCCCTTCCCTGCAGCCATCTCTTCTCCAGGCTGCCCATACCCAACCCTCCCAGCCTGGCCCCACAGGCGAGGACTCTCTGAGCATCTTCGTGGCCCGAGACAGTTCTAGGCAGAGAGGAAGAACCAAAAGCCTGCGGCGTAGTGCTGGAGAGCAGAGGAGACAGCACACAGCCCGTCTGGAGTCAGGCACCACCCAACCTTAGCTTCACCCCGACCACCCAAGCCTGTCCCAGCCGTCGAGGGGCCCCCAGCCCTTGGCTCATCTCGGTGGCTCCCGTGGGGAAGCGCCCAGAGACAGCTGACCTGACCTTTCATAGGGATCCAGCTCGTAGGGGTCCCCAAAGACGGAGAGCGAAGCTGCGCCAATGTCTGCTCGCATCGTGCCCAGCGAGGGCTCGGAGGCTCTGGCGAGGGTAGGCAGAGAGGCCCCATGGGCAGCGCGGCGCAGCCCCAGGGCCCGGGCCAGGCGGGAGCGAGGCGGCGCCTCCTGCACCTGCAGGGAGACACTGCGTCACTGCACAGACACTGCGTCACTGCACAGACACACTGCTGCACTGCAGAGACACTGCATCACCTCCTGCGTCTGCAGGGAGGCACTGCGTCACTGCAGAGACACTGCATCACTGCACAGACACACTGCTGCACTGCAGAGACACTGCATCACCTCCTGCGTCTGCAGGGAGGCACTGCGTCACTGCAGAGACACTGCATCACTGCACAGACACACTGCTGCACTGCAGAGACACTGCATCACCTCCTGCGTCTGCAGGGAGGCACTGCGTCACTGCAGAGACACTGCATCACTGCACAGACACACTGCTGCACTGCAGAGACACTGCATCACCTCCTGCGTCTGCAGGGAGGCACTGCGTCACTGCAGAGACACTGCATCACTGCACAGACACACTGCTGCACTGCAGAGACACTGCATCACCTCCTGCGTCTGCAGGGAGGCACTGCGTCACTGCAGAGACACTGCATCACTGCACAGACACACTGCTGCACTGCAGAGACACTGCATCACCTCCTGCGTCTGCAGGGAGGCACTGCGTCACTGCAGAGACACTGCATCACTGCACAGACACACTGCTGCACTGCAGAGACACTGCATCACCTCCTGCGTCTGCAGGGAGGCACTGCGTCACTGCAGAGACACTGCATCACTGCACAGACACACTGCTGCACTGCAGAGACACTGCATCACCTCCTGCGTCTGCAGGGAGGCACTGCGTCACTGCAGAGACACTGCATCACTGCACAGACACACTGCTGCACTGCAGAGACACTGCATCACCTCCTGCGTCTGCAGGGAGGCACTGCGTCACTGCAGAGACACTGCATCACTGCACAGACACACTGCTGCACTGCAGAGACACTGCATCACCTCCTGCGTCTGCAGGGAGGCACTGCGTCACTGCAGAGACACTGCATCACTGCACAGACACACTGCTGCACTGCAGAGACACTGCATCACCTCCTGCGTCTGCAGGGAGGCACTGCGTCACTGCAGAGACACTGCATCACTGCACAGACACACTGCTGCACTGCAGAGACACTGCATCACCTCCTGCGTCTGCAGGGAGGCACTGCGTCACTGCAGAGACACTGCATCACTGCACAGACACACTGCTGCACTGCAGACACTGCATCACCTCCTGCACCTGCAGGGAGACACTGCATCACTTCACAGGCATACTGCTGCACTGCAGAGACACTGCATCACCTCCTGCGTCTGCAGGGAGACACTGCGTCACTGCAGAGACACTGCATCACTGCACAGGCACACTGCTGCACTGCAGAGACACTGCATCGCCTCCTGTGCCTGCAGGGAGACACTGTGTCACTGCAGGGACACCGCATCACTGCACAGACACACTGCGGCACCTCCTGCGGCGCCTCCTGCACCTGCATGGAGACACTGCATCACTGCACATGCACTGCTGCACTGCACACTGACACAGCTGCGCTGCATACACTGCATCACTGCACATGCACTGCTGCACCGCTGCACCGCAGAGACACTGCATCACTGCACAGACACACTGCATCACTGCACAGGCACTGCACCACCTCCTGCACCTGCACGGAGACACTGCGTCACTGCACACACACTGCTGCACTGCACAGGCACACTGCTGCACTGCACAGGCACACTGTGTCACCTCCTGCACCTGCATGGAGACACTGCATCACTGCACACCAACACTGCATCACTGCACACACACTGCATCACCTCCTGCACCGAGACACTGCATCACTGCACGCGCACTGCATCACTGCACACTGACACTGCTGCACTGCACAGACTCATTGCTGCACTGCAGAGACACTGCATCACCTCCTGCACCTGCAGGGAGACACTGCATCACTGCACATGCACTTCTGTGCTGCACAGACACACTGCGTCACCTCCTGCACCTGCATGGAGACACTGCATCACTGCACACGCACTGCTGCACTGCACACTGCATCACCTCCTGCACCTGCACAGACACTGCATCACCTCCAACACCTGCACACAGACACTGCCTCATCGCTGCCCCCACACACAGACACTGCCTCACTGCTTCTCCTGCAGCCAGGCAGTGGCTCACTGCTGCCCCTGCAGCCTCGCCACCGGCGGGGGCACAGCCCCACCCTTGCATTGACTCAAACCATCAAACCAGCCCCACCATGGCCACCAAACCCTGGGCACAAGTGCCATGGCCACCCCTTGCTGGGACACCTCCAGCCATGGGCAATGCACCACCTCCATGGGTAGCCTGTGCCAAGCCCTCACCACTCTGCCACCAAAGACATTTGTCCTCCTCTCCAAGCTGAGCCTCCCCTGGCACAATTTCAGGCCAGTTCCTCTCCTTCCATCCCCTGAGCCCAGGCTCACTGCAGCTCACTGCAGCCCAGTGAGCTCACTACAGCCTCCTCTCAGGAGCTCTGCCCTCAGCCTCCTTTGCTCCACACTGCACACCCCCAGCTCCCTCAGCTGCTCCTCCCCAGCCCTCTCCTCCAAACTATTCCCCACCTTTGGTGCCCTTCTCTGGCCCTGCTGCAGCCCCTCAATATCCTTGTGGGAGTGAGAGGCCCAATACCGAAACTAATCTTCAAGGTGGTCTTTAAAGGGATTTTAAGAGCCCTCAGAGCTGATTTTTGCAGCAATACAGACACAAACTTCCACAAGCCCTGAAAAAGAAGCAGTGGTGCCCACTGCAACTGCTCTGGCAGAAGGAGCAGGGAAGCTCTGCACCTGAAGGGGCCAGGACTAACACAGGTCCTGCAGGACATGCCTGATGTGGTGATCTCTGCAGCTCAGCTGGCAGGACTTAAGAGCAAACCCAGCAAGCCTGACTCAGAGTTCAGATTCACAGAATGGTGTCAGTTGGAGGTACCTTAAAGATCATTCAGCTCCAAGCCCATGCCATGGGCAGGGACACCAAGTGTCTCACAATCTTCATTGTAAAGATCCTCCAGTCTAAATCATAGAAGCACAGAATGCTCTGGGCTGGAAGAGACCTCCAGAGCCCATCCAGCCCAGCCCCCTGCACTCAGCAGGGACATCCTGCCCTAGAGCAGGTTGCCCACAGCCCTCTCCAGCCTCACCTGGGATGTCTCCAGGCATGGAGCCTCAACCATCTCCCTGGGCAACCTGCTGCAGGGTTCCAGCAGCCTCCTGCTGCAGAACTTGTTCCTCACAGCCAATCTCAGTCTGCTCTGCTCCAGTTTGCAGCCATTGCCCTCAGCCTATCCCTGCAGGCGTCTGGCAACAGTCCCTCAGCAGCCTTCTTGAAGCCACTTCAGATACTGGAAGGTCACTGTTAGGTCACCCTCAGTAAAAGTCTCTCAGCAGCCTTCCTGCAGGCTCCCTTCAGGCACTGGCAGGCAGCTCTAAGGTCTCCATAGAGCCTTCTCTTCTCCAGACTGCACATTCCCAGCTCCCACAGCCTGTGCTCAGAGCAGAGCTGCTCCAACCCCCTGATCATTTTCTGGCCTCCTCTTGACCCTCTCCATCAGGTCCATGTCCTTCCTGTGTTGACAGCTCCAGAGCTAGACACAGCCAAATGGCACAATTCCCCCTCTCCATCTCTGGCCATGCTGCTTTGGATGCAGCCCAGGATAAAATCTCCCCTCCAGCCCCAAGCCATTGTCCCTTGCCTTGGAACTCCCAGCCCTTGTCCAAAGTCCCTCCCCAGCTCTCCTGGAGCCCCTTCAGGCACTGGAAGGCTGCTCTAAGGTTTCCCTGCAGCCTTCTCTTCTGCAGGCTGAGCAGCCCCAACTCTCTCACCCTGCCCTTACAGGGGAGGTGCTCCCACCCTCAGGTCATCTTTGTTGCCTCCTCTGCGCTCAAGAGTTGCAACTCATTCCCAAGCCCACCTTTCTAGAGGGCACTGCACACATCCTGCGTGCAGCCCTCCATTAAGGCTCTCTCCTGAGTCCCAGGTCACGGAGCTTTTAGAGGGGGCTGCAAATGGCAGACAGGGACAGTGGCAAAAACTCACAAGTGATCTCACTCTCAGCTTCTTCCCCCTCCTCTTCTTCACCAGACGCTTGCGTCTCCTCTGCTGTGTCCCTGAACTCTTCTTCCCAGCAGATTTGGTCTGAGTCCTTTTCTTCCCTGCTTTCTTCCTCCTGCCTGATGGGACAAAAGACAACCAAGCAGCTGGCTAAGTGCTGGCACTGAACTTGACCCTCGACTCCTCCCTTCCCTGCCTCAGCAGCACACCCAGCAGCTCCAAGGGACCCACGCTGAGCTGCAGCAATGCCTCAGCAGGGCAGAAGTGAAATCGTTGGGATTTACTTCAAAGTGGCCTTCAGGATTCCCAGAATCACAGAAGGGGCTGGGTTGGAAGAGACATTAAAGATCATCCAGCTCCAACCTCCTGTCATGGGCAGGGACAGCTCCCATCAGCACAGGGTGCTCAAGGCACTCATAGAAGGAGTTGGGTTAGAAGGGACCTTGAAGATCATCCAGCTCCAACCTCCTGCCATGGGCAGGGACAGCTCCCACCAGCACAAGGTGCTCAAGGCACTCATAGAAGGAGCTGGGTTGGAAGGGACCTCGAAGATCATCTAGTTCCAAGGCCCTGCCATAGAATAAGAACTGCTCATCCAGCTCCAACCTCCTGCCATGGGCAGGGACAACTCCCACCAGCACAAGGTGCTCAAGGCACTCTTAGAAGGAGCTGGGTTGGAAGGGACTTTAAAGATCATCTAGTTCCAAGGCCTTGCCATGGAACAAGAACTGCTCATCCAGCTCCAACCTCCTGTCATGGGCAGGGACACTTCTCACCAGCACAGGGTGCTCAAGGCACTCATAGAAGGAGTTGGGTTGGAAGGGACCTTGAAGATCATCTAGTTCCAAGGTGCTGCCATAGAATAAGAACTGCTCATCCAGCTCCAACCACCTGCCATGGGCAGGGACACCTCCCACCAGCCCAGTTTGCTCAAGGCCTCACCCAGCCTGGCCTGGAACACCTCCAGGGAGCTTGTGGAGCACAGAATCACAGACTGTGATCTATTCTGTGCTCCACAACCTCCCTGGGCAATCTGTGCCATGGACTTTGCCCGTGGTATGGGCCCTGGAAGTAGATGATCTTCAATCTTCCACCAGCACAGGTTGCTCAAGGCCTCATTCCATCTGCCCTTGAACACCTCCAGGCAGGAGGCAGCCACAGCCTCCCTGGGCAGCCTGTGCCAGGCTCTCCCCACCTTCACTGTCAACAATTTGTTCCTCCTCTCCACTCTTCCTCTCCCCTCTCCCAGCTCAAAGCCATTGTCCCTCATCCTGCCACTCCCAGCCCTTGTCAGAAGTCCCTCCCCAGTTCTCCTGCTGCCTCTTCAGGTACAGGAAGGTTGCTCTGAGGTCTGCCTGCAGGCTGCACAGCCCCAGCTCTCCCAGCCCATCCCTGTAAGGAGGTTCTCCATCCCTCTGAGCTCTTTGTGGGCCAAGATAGAAGAAGAAGAACAGAATCAGCCAGGTTGGAAGAAACCTCCAAGCTCATCCAGTCCAAGGTATCACCCAGCCCTATCCAATGGCACCAAGTGCTCCATCCAGGCTGTTTCTTGACCACCTCCAGGCATGGTGCTTCTGGGCAGAGAGGAAGAACCAAATGTCTGTGGTGCACTGCTGGGGAGCAGAGGAGGCAGCACACAGCTCCTCTGGAGTCTTGTACGACTCAACCTTAGCTTCCCCCAGCTGCTGTTCCTCCACATGGGACTGTGCTGGTTTGAACTATCTGGAGAATTTGAGTGAGAAATTGAGAGAGGAAAACTTCACCCAGAGCTTTACTGAGAAAGAAAAAAATTGTTTCAAAAAAGTGTAACCCAAACATAGATAGATCAGAGTGCTTCAGGCCTCTCTGGGCTGTGGCTGCACCTTGCATGGTTCCTTTGTCTCTGCCTTCTGTAGCTGATTCTTAATAGTTCTACTAACTTCTTTCCTACTGCTAACCCCCCCGGCCCATCTACCTCAGCTCATCAGCAGCATCAACAGGTGGTGAGATAAGACTGGGGAAGGGGGGAAAGGTGGTAGGGGGTGGTTGGTTACCCCTCTTGGGGATTTTGATCTCTGGGAGGGGCTGTGGTGTTTGTGTATGACCTTTTCACTGTATATCTCTGTAAATCTCTGTTATACCTTGTCAATATCTTGCTTGGATATTGTGCACTGCTGTAAAGGTAAAGCTTCATTTATCAACTTCCACTTTCTGGATGACTTTTTTACTGGATATATCTGCAAATCTCTGTTACACATTGTCAATGTCTGCTTGGATATTGTGCACTGCTGAGAATGTAAAGCTTCATTTATCAACTTCCAGCTGACTGAGTCCCAGCCTGGGTTTACATCAAAAGGTAATATCAAATCTGCAAAACCACCACAGGGACCCAGAGGAGGTATCCACTGCTCTTACCTGATTTCCTCTTCTGCCTGGCAGGAGCCCGTGGGGTGAGAGGCCTCTGGTAGACAGCTGTGTTGAGGCCTGCTACAACAGCCTCGATGGTTTCATCCAGCAGAGAGGACATCAGGTACCTTGGCACGTGCTGGGGGGAGCAGAAGTGACACAGTTACAGGCACCAGCAGCACAGGGGGAGAGACGCACTGCAGATATGCACCTTCATCACCTACTGACTGCCACCTGAAGGACACCAGGGCCCTGCTGGGTCCAGCCCTGTTCAAAATCTACATCAGTGCCACTGATGAGGGCACAGACAGACAGAGGCTGCTCAGCAGGTTTGCTGAGGGCACCAAGCTGGGAGGCTTGGCTGAGGCAGCTGCAGGCTGTGAGGCCATGCAGAGAGAGCTGCAGAGGCAGAGCTGGGCACAGAGCAAGCAAAGGAGGCTCAACAAGGCTCAACAACTTCCTCTTCACCTCCAGCCTCAATCTCCCCACCTCCAGCTTTGCTCCATTCCCCCCACTCCTCTCACTCCCTCACACCCTCAAAAGTCCCTCCCCAGCTTTTCTGTAGCCCCCTTCAGATGCTGCAAGGCCACCAGAAGGTCCCCTGGGAGCCTCCTCTTCTGCAGCCTGCACAGCCCCAACTCTTTCAGGCTGTGCTCACAGCAGAGCTGCTGCAGCCCTCTGAGCATCCTCGGGGCCCTTCTCTGCACACCTCCAGCATCTCCACATCCCTCTTGGCCCAGGGGCTCCAGCACTGGATGCACTACTCCAGGTGGGNCCCAGGTCCCTCTGGATGCCATCCCTGCCCTCCAGCCTGGCTGCTGCACCACACAGCTTGGGGTGCTCAGCAAACTCGCTGAGGCTGCACAAAGTGCCTCTGCCCATGGCACCCACAGAGATGATGAACAAGACTGGGCCCAGGACTGATCCCTGAGGGATTCCACTGGGACATGGAGCCATTGGCAGACAGTCTTTGGGTGTGGCCACCAAGCCAGTTCTGTATCCCTCTGGTGGTAGAGTCCCCACCCCTGGAGGTGTTGAAGAACAGCCTGGATGGGCACTGAGTGCCATGGTCTGGTTGGTTGGGTAGGGCTGGGGGAATAGGTCGGGCTGGGTGAGCTTGGAGCTTCCTCCCAACTTATTCATTCCATTCCTTTCCATGCCATGTTATTCCATGCCATGCCCTTCCATGCCATTCCGTTCCATTCTCTTCCATTCCATTATATTCCATTCCACTCCATACCATGCCATTCCCTGCCATTCCCTTCCCTCCCCTCCCCTGTACCTGGATGCGTCGCGCGGTGCTGATGCGGTTCCTGTTGACGTTGGCCCGGACCCGCTCGCTCTGCCGTGTCCTGGCGATGGCTCGCGTGCGCGCCTGCGGCCGCAGCCTACTGCTGCTGGGCACCACCTCGGCCACCAGGGCGGCCACCTCCTCCTCGCTCACCTGCTCATCTGCCAAGGGAAGAAGCCAAGAGCACGGCTGGGGCAGCTGGCCGCAGCCAAGGGCACCGCGCGATGGGCACCATGCGATGGGCACAGTGCGACGGGTACTGCGTGATGGGCACCATGCGATGGGCACCGCGTGACGGGCGCTGTGTGATGGGCACCATGCGATGGGCACCGCGTGACAGGCGCTGTGTGATGGGCGCCGCGTGATGGGCACCGCGCAACGGGTACTGCGTGATGGGCACCGCGTGACGGGCGCTGTGTGATGGGCACCATGCGATGGGCGCCGCGTGATGGGCGCCGCGCAACGGGTACTGCGTGATATGCACCGCGTGACGGGCGCTGTGTGATGGGCACCATGCGATGGGCACCGCGTGACGGGCGCTGTGTGATGGGCGCCGTGTGATAGGCACCGTGCGATGGGCACCGCGTGACGGGCGCTGTGTCATGGGCGCCGCATGATGGGCACCGCGCAACGGGTACTGCGTGATGGGCACCGCGCGACGGGTACTGCGTGATGGGCACCGCGTGACGGGCGCTGTGTGATGGGCGCCGCGTGATAGGAACCGCGTGACGGGCACCACATGGTGGGTACCGCGCGATGGGCACCGCATGATGGGTACCACATGACGGGCACTGCATGATGGGTACAGCGTGATGGGCNCTGTGTCATGGGCGCCGCCTGATGGGCACCGCGCAACGGGTACTGCGTGATGGGCACCGCGTGACGGGCGCCGTGTGATAGGAACCGCGTGACGGGCACCACATGGTGGGTACCGCGCGATGGGCACCGCATGATGGGTACCACATGACGGGCACTGCATGATGGGTACAGCGTGATGGGCACCACATGACGGGCACTGTGCGATGGGCACCGCATGACGGGCACCGCGCGATGGGCACTGCATGATGGGTACGGAGTGATGGGCACCACATGACGGGCACTGTGCGATGGGCACTGCATGACGGGCACCACACGATGGGCACCGCATGATGGGTACAGAGTGATGGGCACCACATGATGGGCACCGCGCGATGGGCACTGCATGATGGGTACAGTGTGATGGGCACCACAAGATGGGCACAGCGTGATGGGCACTGTGCGACGGGCACAGCGTGATGGGCACCACATGATGGGCACCGCGCGACGGGCACCGCGCGACGGGCACTGCGCGATGGGCACTGCGCCACCGCGGTGCCCTCTCAGCAACCGAGCACGCAGGCTGCATCCAACAGGCACCGGCGCTGAGCTGCGGGAGGGGTGGGAGGCTCTACAGAGGCAGCTGCCCAGGCTGAGCCATGAGCTTCAATGACCTTAGAGGTCTCTTCCAAGCCAGTGTGCAGTGTGGAGCAGAGGAGGCTGAGGGCAGCGCTCATTGCTCTCTGCAGCTCCCCCAGAGGAGGCTGCAGTGAGCTGGGCTTGGGCTCCGCTCCCTGGGCTCAGGGGATGGAAGGAGAGGAACTGGCCTGAAATTGTGCCAGGAGAAGGTTAGGTTGGAGATGAGGAACAATTTGTTTGCTGCAAGAGTGGTGAGGGCTTGGCACAAGCTGCCCAGGGAGGTGGAGGAGTGCCCATGGCTGGAGGTGTTCCAGCAAGGTGTGCCCATGGCACTTGTGGCCATGGTGGGGCTGGGTTGATGGTTGGAGTCAATGACCTTAGAGGACTCTTCCATGACTCTAGGACTCTAATGTACTTTAGGTATTAGCAGGAATGGTCCAGGGCTTCTCCCCTAAGCACCAACCAAGCGCCAAAGGATCTCTCCAGTGGCCATGGTGGCATTGGGTCAGCAGTTGGCCACAACCACTGCAAACCATTTGCTGATAGCACAAGTAACAGCATTTGCTGCTCCCTTGGGCAGCTTGAGCTTAGGCCACTGCTAAAGGTGAGACAACAGAGCTGCACGAAAGTGCATGAAGAGCAAAGGTTGCCTCAGGAGGATCAGAGGATGTTTACAGGCAGCAGCTCGACAGGTTGTAAGCGCAGACCTCAGTAAACAAGATCCTCTTATCAGTCCAGAGCTCAGGTCAGCTCCTGAAGTTCAGGAGGGAATTTCCACCACAGCACACCCATTAGCTGCACCAGATAAGCCCAGGGCTTCAGCAGCTCTTCCAAACATCACCTGCTTCACAACATCCTCCTCAGGAGGAGGCTGCAGGGGAAGAGCACACAGCCCTTACCTGTGGCGGCACTGCCACCCATGGGGGCACAGGCTGGACAGAACCATTCATCCACAGGGACTTCACTCAGAGGTGGGTTAAGGCATTCCATGTGGTAGCTTGAGGAAAGGAGAGGAAAAGAGCAATCAGGCAACGTGCTCCTCGCTGAGGGAAGGGGCTTAGACCTCCACCCACCCACTGCAGAAAGTGGCCACAACATCACAGGATGGGTTAGGTTGGAAGGGAGCTCAAAGCTCAGCCAGTTGCAACCCCCCTGTGCCATAGACAGGGACACCTCCCACTGGAACAGGTCATAGAATCATAGAATGGTTTAGGTTGGAAGGGAGCTCAAAGCTCAGCCAGTTCCAACCCCCCTGTGCCATAGGCAGGGACACCTCCCACTAAAACACGTCACTCCAGGCCTCATCCAGCCTGGCCTTCAACATCTCCAGGGAGCTTAAGCTTGAAACCAGGATCTGTGCTCCTGCTGCTGCCCATCTCCAGAGAAGCCAGACTGAGACTGAGATGCTGCAATGGTCCAAAATGGCTAAGGTTGCCCAGAGAGGCTGTGGATGCCTCCTGCCTGGAGGTGTATAAGGCCAGTTTGGATGAGTTCTTGAGCAAGCTGGGCTGGTGGAACATTGAAGATCATCTAGTTTAGCCCATGGCAGGGGGCTTGGAACTAGATGATCTTCAAGGTCCCTTCCAACCCAACTCATCCTATGAGTGCTTTGAGCACCCAGGGCTGGTGGGAGGTGTCCCTGCCCACTGCAAAGGGTTGAAACTGGATGAGCTTTAAAGGTCTCTTCCAACCCAAACCATTCTGTGATTCTAGGAACAGGAAGTGCTTCTCCCTTGCTCTGTGCTGCATTGCTTGGCATTGGAACCCAAGCTGCAAGAAATAATGCAGAACCAGAGGCTGAGAGAGTTGGGGCTGTGCAGATTCGAGAAGAGAAAGCTCCAGGGACACCTCAGAGCAACCTTCCAGTAGCTGAAGAGGCTCCAGGAGAGCTGGAGAGGGACTTTAGACAAGGGCTGGGAGTGCCAGGATGAGGGACAGTGGCTTTGAGCTGGGAGATGGGAGGAGGAAGAAATTGTTGGTAGTAGGGTAGGGAGAGACTGGCACAGGCTGCCCAGGGAGGTTGTGGAGCACAGAAGGACAGGATGTGATCTCCGTGTTCCACAACCTCTCTGGAGGTGTTCAAGGCCAGGCTGGATGAGGCCTTGAGCAACTTGTGTTGGTGAGAGGTGTCCCTGCCCATGGCAGGGGCTTGGAACTGCCTGAGATTTGAGGTCCCTTCCAACTCAACCCATTCTGTGATTCCATGAAACTCTCCACAGCACAAGGCCCTGCAGACACCATGGCAGTGAATCTGCCCCTGCAGACACCATGGCAGTGAATCTGCCCCTGCAGACACCAGGGCAGTGAATCTGCCCCTGCAGACACCAGGGCAGTGAATCTGCCCCTGCAGACACCAGGGCAGTGAATCTGCCCCTGCAGACACCAGGGCAGTGAATCTGCCCCTGCAGACACCAGGGCAGTGAATCTGCCCCTGCAGACACCAGGGCAGTGAATCTGCCCCTGCAGACACCAGGGCAGTGAATCTGCCCCTGCAGACACCAGGGCAGTGAATCTGCCCCTGCAGACACCAGGGCAGTGAATCTGCCCCTGCAGACACCAGGGCAGTGAATCNGCCCCCCACCCCAGGCCTGTGAACCTGCCCCTGCAGACACCAGGGCTGTGAACCTGCCCCTGCAGACACCAGGGCTGTGAACCTGCCCCCCACACCAGGCCTGTGAACCTGCCCCCCACACCAGGCCTGTGAATCTGCCCCCAAAACCATGGCTGTGAATATGCCCCTGCAGACACCAGGGCTGTGAATCTGCCCCCACACCAGGGCACTGAATTTGCCCCTACACCAGGGCTGTGAATCTGCCCCCAAAACCAGAGCTGTAAATTTGCCCCCAAAACCAGNCCAGGCTGTGAATCTGCCCCCAAAACAAGGCTGTGAATCTGCCCCCAAAACCAGGGCTGTGAATCTGCCCCCAAAACCAGGCTGTGAATCTGCCCCCAAAACAAGGCTGTGAATCTGCCCCCAAAACCAGGGCTGTGAATCTGCCCCCAAAACCAGGCTGTGAATCTGCCCCCAAAACAAGGCTGTGAATCTGCCCCCAAAACCAGGGCTGTGAATCTGCCCCCAAAACCAGGCTGTGAATCTGCCCCCAAAACAAGGCTGTGAATCTGCCCCCAAAACCAGGGCTGTGAATCTGCCCCCAAAACCAGGCTGTGAATCTGCCCCCAAAACAAGGCTGTGAATCTGCCCCCAAAACCAGGCTGTGAATCTGCCCCCAAAACCAGGCTGTGAATCTGCCCCCAAAACCAGGGCTGTGAATCTGCCCCCACACCAGGGCACTGAACTTGCCCCCACACCATGGCAGTGTGAACCTGCCCCTGCAGGCTCCATGGCAGTGTGAACCTGCCCCTGCAGGCTCCATGGCAGTGTGAACCTGCCCCTGCAGGCTCCATGGCAGTGTGAACCTGCCCCTGCAGGCTCCATGGCAGTGTGAACCTGCCCCTGCAGGCTCCATGGCAGTGTGAACCTGCCCCTGCAGGCTCCATGGCAGTGTGAACCTGCTCCCACACCATGGTAGTGAATCTGCTCTCCACACATCACCCCAGCTTCAGCTTGTGTCTTTCAAGGCTGTTCCCAACCACTCTTTGACAAACTCTTAGCACAGCTGAGCTGTCACCCCCCAGTATTTTATCAGTATGGACTGGAAGGTGCTGCTCTCCTCACAGCAAAGCACAGGCTGGCAGATGAGATGTGACACTTTGACAGGCTTCAGGAAGAGCCAGAGGAATGATGTTTGCAAGAAATCATTAGGAGGGCAAAGAATTTGCCTTCTCTGGGAAAAGAGACTGTTTTCGTTCTCCATCTGCCAGCTAGCAGCAGTGAGATCATCTCCCCAAAGCAGCTTTCTGACAAGTATTATTGTTAGGTTCAGCCAAAGACATAACAAAAGGAATTGCAGCAAGAATTTCGTTCCCTGCTTCCCCAATTACCTCTGGGAGTACTGAAGTCATGTTCTGGCCTATTTGATAAGCAAAGAATTCCAAGCCCTAAAAACTTCAGATGCTGGAGAACCTCCCACATCAGCTATCCACAGCCACGTGGAGAGGGAGAGAACCTCATGGAATCACAGAATGCACTGGGCTGGAAGGGACCCCCCAAGGGCATCCTGCCCAACCCCCCTGCAGGCACAGGGACCCCTGCAGGCAGAGCAGGCTGCAGAGGGACACAGCAAGGCTGAGCTCCAACGGCTCCAGGGATGGGGCCTCAAGCACAGCCCTGGGCAGCCTGGGCCAGTCTCTGCCCACCCTCCCTGGCCACAGCTCCCTCCTGCTGCCCAACCTAACTCTGCCCTGCTCCAACTCCACACCACTGCCCTGGGCCTGTCCCCACAGCCCCTTCTGAGCACTCCCTCCCCAGCCTGCCTGCAGCTCCCCTGCAGAGACTGAAATGCAGCTCTAAGCTCTGCCTGGAGCCTTCTCTTCTCCAGGCTGCACGACCCCAGCTCTCCCAGCCTTTCACAGGAAGGCTGCAGCCTTCTAATCATATTTGTGGCTTCCTCTGGCCCCACACATAAAGGACCTTCACCACCTGAAGTTCATCTCCTCTGGTGGTCTCCAGCCTCGCTGCCTGCAGGGCTGCTGCCGTATGAGCAGAAAAGGATCCACTAGATCCTGAGGACACAGGTACAGGTCTGGCCAGATGATGAGAGTGAGGAGAGCAGCAAGGGCCAGCCTACAGCCCAGAGCAAAGAGCAGGCAGCTCTGCAGCTGCTGCATCCCTCTCACCCCTTCTCACCCTGCGTCGCAGCCATCGCACAGCAGCAGGCGATCCTCCCGGTCACTTCTGCCACACACCTCACAGAAGGTTGGATCATCCTCTCCATCACTACCCTGAGTTTTCGTGTTCTCCACAGGGACCTGAGGAGAAGAGGGATTCAGATGTTATGGACAACGTGGCACTTGCTCAAACCCCTGCAGCAACAGCTCCACCAGTGTGAACCCAAGTGACACCGAGCTGTGTGGCCTGGCTGGCAGGCTGGATGGAGGGGAGACCTCCGGGGGGAAGGGAGACCTCTGGGGGGAAGGGAGACCTCCGGGGGGAAGGGAGACCTCCGGGGGGACAGGACAGAAAGGAGAGCTGGGCCTAAGCCAACATCCTGCAGTCCACCAAGGCTTTCAGCCCAGAAAGGCAAGCAGAGGCTGGGCTGCAGCAGGAGCAGTGTGGGCAGCAGGGCCAGGGAGGGGATTCTGCCCCTCTGCTGTGCTCTGCTGAGAGCCCACCTGGAGTAGTGCATCCAGTGCTGGAGCCCCTGGGCCAAGAGGGATGTGGAGATGCTGGAGGTGTGCAGAGAAGGGCCCCGAGGATGCTCAGAGGGCTGCAGCAGCTCTGCTGCGAGCACAGCCTGAAAGAGTTGGGGCTGTGCAGGCTGCAGAAGAGGAGGCTCCCAGGGGACCTTCTGGTGGCCTTCC